>NJFT01000355.1:0-26329 GCA_002221725.1 Scedosporium boydii | reverse complement strand
GGGGGGGGGGGTTGGTTTTGAGGTTTAAGGCTAACCTTCATCACTGGTGTCTCCCGCATCTCTCTCGACAATCGGATAGCCTATGCGCTTTCTGATTAGAAACAGCGTCCTTTCAGGATCCACCGCCAGGCCGCCCGAAGGCATGGGCGAGGTCTCCAAGGGGGTTCTTACCTCTATCACGCTCCAAGGGGGGAGGAATGTATAGAACTTTCGAATTCCTGCGAGGGTGGCTCTCCTCATCTGCAAAGGTGATATGACCATCTGACTTTCGCCCGGCCTCGCCTGGGGATGGAGGACTGGGCTTCGACTTTGAGTTCTGCGGATTCGGTTCCGGATCCAGCCCCCGCTGTTTGCCGGACGTGTTATCTGAGCTGTCAGTGTTCTTTTGATCACTTTGGGCAATTGTATCGGATCTCTGATTCGACTCTAGGTCTTCATGGTTTGGGCTCGGTAAACGGAAGACTAGACGGGATTATCATCGTCAGCAATGAAAATGAAGAACGACTCGCAACTGGGGGGGGAAAGGGGAGAAGTGGTTGGGGAGATCTACAAACCTTTCTTTTTGAGTCTCTTCTCGAACCAATACAAGCGCACGGCCACGACGATGGTGTTGATGAACCCGAGATTGGTAAATATGGGAATGAAATAGATGTAAAGCTGCTGGTAGACGGGGATGTCTTTGATATCAACACTACAGCAAGACCAGGATTAGAAAAGATCCCGCATAAGAACATTTGAGGAAATGAAAACGCGGGAGAGAACAAGCCCGGGAGAAACGTACGTGTTGAGACCGGACTCGGTAGATCCGCTGGCACCAAAAAAGTAGGCATCGACAGCGGGCATGTTTCCGTAGGGGCAGATGACGACGAGGCTCAGGAGCCCCATGAATATGATCCACGCATCTTGTGAGGAAACACGAGTCAGTCAGTCTTCTTCTTGTCCTTCGCTCCATCTCTGCTTGTCTCTGTCTCTCTCCCTCTTTTCTTTCTTTTCGATAATCGTAGGGCAGCCGGAACTGAATAGGGCTTACAGTGGATCGTGATGAAGTTGAGAGGTATTCTAGGCCTCCACATTGTGAACCAAGAAGTCATCGCGAACACAGACACAAATCGGGAAGAAAAGGCCAGAAGGAGGAGTAGGAAGGGAGTAAATGCGAGGGAATCACAATCTTCTTCTGCAGACTGGGAAGAGAGGCGACCTTTTATCCTTTTCCAACCATAAGAGCCCAGACATCAGACATCAGCCAAAAAAAAACACCATGCTATCTCTCCTCCTGGACAGGCGCCTTAGGGCAAGCAAGCAGACTATCTATTCGATGAGTGCCCTGAAGAGAAAAAGGAAAGGAGGAAACACAAAAAGAGGGCATCATTCTCATTCCATTTCGTAAATCCATTATCAGGGAATTTCCCAATTGGTATCCCCCGACCGACAACAACACGACTGGAATTGAATCAAAAACCAACAGAACAGTGCCAGAAAATAAATCCCTCAGCGATGACAGCTCGCAGACTGGCAGAGTATAAAAAAATTTCCAGAGATCGCAGGCTACTTGACGCCCAAGTCTCTGATATTCGAGAATCGAGGTAGAGGCTGGCGGTCGTATGAAGCTCCGAGAAACAAGCGGCAGAACATCGCTGGGAGGTTTCGAGCTAGCTGCATTCTGCATATTGTTTGCACCGTTTGCATTTGTCTGACGTCTGACGCAGGCTAGCACACGCACAGCCCCAATTTCGATTTCCCGGATTGCAACCGCCGAGGTCGAGTCTGATGGAGGAGTTGGATCCAGTCTGCGAGTCTGCGAGTCTGGTCGAATGGGAGAATCCAGACTCGTCCAAGTCCACGAGGCACGAGGCAGCTGCAACCGGGGACCGCCTGCAGGGAGCTTGGGCCAACCCCTCCCCGTTCTGACCCTGTTCCCCCCCTGTTGCCCCCTCCCATCGCTCGCGCCTTCCAACTCTCAAGCTCCATCCAATCTCCAACCACCCAACAACCTCAATGATCCCTCAATGATCCCATCCCCGATGCAGCCAACCCAATCAAATGTTATCGCCGCTGGGGCAAAGTGGTATGGATCGATTTTAATGACGGGAGTCTGCACTACTTCGTACACACCCCCTCTGTTTCGTATTACGGACTATTAACTAGTGCCGGGGCGATGCCCGCGCCCGCTTTGTCTTCCTATTTTTTTTTTTTTTTTTTTTTTTTTTTTTTTTTTTTTCTGTGTGGGTGTTATCCTAATTGGAGCCCCGAGAAATTTTCTTTTGTCTTGTCTTTTGCTCACACAAACTCACGCAAACGCACACAAAGCGCCGATCCCATCCCATGGACACGGACATGGCGACCACGTCGTAGCGATCTCGCGCTGTCATGCGAGGAGCAAAGCACGGCGGGCGGGAAATTGGGAGGCAGCCCATGGGATCAGGACCCCACGTGGGAGGTTGTTCTTTTGCTTACAGCGTTTCCTCAAAAGCTCGCAGTTGAAGGGCGGAATGGATGCCGTATCTCGTGGGGTTCTCCATCCTGAGATGCTGTCTGGATGCCGATCCCCCAAGCAGTCGGCAGTGTGGATGTCGCGGGTTCCTTTAGCCTGGCTGTTGTTCAACACTAGAAGATATGGATTCGCTCATCCAGCCACTCGCCACTCACCCATTCACCCAGGAAACGTTGATCACTTACTCCGATGAGCACAAGGTCACCGCTAGCAAGTGTGATTGGACGTATCTGTAGCCATACTTTGAGCATACCGAAAGTCTCAGGGACTAGATGCCGCTAGTAGTGACGTCAGTCCATGGCGAGCAGGAGGACGAAGCCGATGTGGTGCAGCCCGCCCTCATCCTCCCCCCTCCCACTCAGCTCTTCCTTCCATCCTGATTCCCTCGCCATCAACACCAACGGAAACTTATTTCAAAGTTAATTCCCCTGACTAGTGGTTTGGGCTACTTGACTTGCGCCCACCTTGCCAGCGTTCCCACCAGGCACTCCTCTGCCTTTGTCTCCTGCTCTCTCCGAGTATATTGGTACTGTGCGTCAGGAGAGTAAGTTGACAACGGTGGGTCTTGGAAGCCCTTGGTGGGCATCGAAACCTGTCTGCCCAAAGAATAAATAGCGTAGATGCATACGCGAGAGACGCACTGCGACTGATCGCCAGGACAATGCCGCTAGCCGAAGATGCGAGTGGGAGAAATATAATCGGGCAGTTTTGATTAGGTCACATTATGCATGAAATGCCTCTCTCTATGCTTGAACTTGGAATTTAAGGAGCAGGCGGTCAGCCCTTGAGCGGCAGCACAAGTTCTTGCCCAGACATGTTCTCTCTTCCCTCCCCCCTCTCACATCACACGGTGACATATCTACGGTGGGCGTGGACATGGAGACGAGGTGTATAAAAAAGAGGGAGCTGCCTGTGTATTTTCGTTTTCGGATAGGGTAGGGTAAGGGGAAAAGTCTCAGTACACACATACATACCCCAATTTCCTCATTTGTTGCATCACAAGTGTCTACTCTAATTATGTTGGATAAAGACTTTCGTTTCTAGTTGAACCTATCGTGATATCGGCATCCCATCATTTTTTTGCAGCATTTTCCGCGAGTCTACACGACGAGGCTGCCTTACCTCCCAAACTTCGAGGAAATATTAGCCATGGCGCCTGTTCGGCTCGGACCTTGGACTGCTGTTAAGTAAGCCTGTTACGGAAAATTAGTATGACACGGATGAAGAACACGAGACGGCCTCGGCGAGCAACTTACTTCTCGAGCAAAATGAGTCCGTTCATAACGTCAACCCGCCCGTACTTCTTGTTTCGCATCGACGAATCGAAGAACTCCTCATGATTGTCGCTCTGCATCAAGTGGACCGTTTGTTGCAGCTCATCCAGGTTCCCTTTCAACATGGGTCCATTTTCAAGGCCATCGACATAGTCGCTAAGGTACTGCACATCTTGGGCCAGAGCAGCCACTCCATTTGCATTAATACACTGGACCTCTGGGGATAGAGGTAGTGCCTTGAAAAGGTTAGTCTCTGTTTTTTTTAGAGGGAAGGCGGAAGTAAACGAGTCGGCAGGGCTTGGTTGGGGGTTTCTCACAAGAATCTTATTCGCTGCGTGACTCAACGCATCAAAGTATATGAGCTCTCTTATCTCACGGGGCAGTCCAAGTAATATTGAGCTCATGATGGTAGAGAGATAGCGCCTCAGCGTCTGGATGTAGTTGCTTGGCTCCGGTGAGGTGTTCGCTGCCGCCCAGTCGTATTCAGCCGTATCAACAAGATCGTCAATCTTGGAATTAATCAGCTCAAACACTCGTTTCTCGGCAGTCTTTGTCTCGTTCCTGAACTGCTCGGTTGCGCTTAGAGCTACCAGTCCACGGGCTGAATTGGACGACAAGAACTTTTCCAGTTCCTGACAGGCTTTCTCAAAGAACTCAAGATTGATTAGGATCTGGACAACTTGGCTAAGATACTGGGAGCTCAGTCTTTCAATTAGTGCGGTACAAGCCACGTTCAATAGTCTGTCCAGGGTCTGTTAGGTTATTAGTACTGATGTCCCTACAGCCGCAAACAGCAACACTTCATACCTTTTGCAACTCATCGTCAATAATTTTTGCGCGCGGGAAGTAGTCCTCAGTGAAGAAGTAGAACTGGTTGATAAGGTTCCGTATGTCGATGCAGAGGAGCGGGTACATCCGAGAAAAGGGCATGGCGCAAGGAAACCTAGTACATCGTCAGTAACGCCTCCATCGCTCTGGTTGATGTATTGTGTTGATACATCTCTTCATGGCAAGGTAATGAATGCACTAACCTCGGTTCACTAGATTCGTCGTCGATGAACCAACAAACAGCAACTACCTTCTCGTACTCATCCAAAGTGCGTATCTCCATCGGCATGTAATCATCGATGGTGACAATCTGTTGCGGAGTTAGAATAGATGGCAGGTAATAATATCATTGGGTCGTTGTGCCATATTTTAACTTGCCTCCTGGAAGTCCTCGCTAACCCGCTGCTGTAGAAGCTCCGCATACTTCTCGAACAGTTTGACGAGGAAGTTATCTAGCGTTGACACTGAATAGCCCCATCCCTGGTTTTGGTATTAGCCATGGGCGTGAAACAAAGTAGCTGTTTCCGTACCTCCATTGTCTGTATGAACAAGGCCATATAGCCTTTGGTATTGAGGAGGACCTTGGGGTCGGTTACGCTGTTGAGTGCCTTTGTTGTGAGCTGGATCGTCATTTGGCACATCGAATCCCACAGTTCTTCCACCTGGTAAACTGAGTTAGCCCTGAAAAATGGATCAGCATGGCCAAGCTCGGCGCGAGCCTACATCAACGGTCGACCGCAGCTGAGGTGCTCGGTGCACGGTCGCCATTTCAATAATGGCAAACCCAGCGATCCCCTCCAATAGGCTCCTCAACGAGGATTCGTCATCGTCGTCTGTCAAGTTAACTAAAACAGGTAAAAATAGATCTTTCTGCTGCCACCGAGTCGCAGAGTACTCTGTCCGGAACTTGTCGCTTTGGCCAAGGGTTTCGTGCACATGTATACATTCAAAGAGTGGGGTGAAGTCGATCTGGAGTTCCTCATTTTCCAGGATATCAAACTGTTCAGTCTCATCCAATACTAACTCTATCGCCGAGTTTAGCTTGAAGTTGGTCATGAGCTGGTTCTCCTCACTGCGCTTCCGTTGCCGAATTCTTCGAAGCTCCGTTTGGTGGAAGGCGAGCTCGCCTAAAACCTGGGAGGTCTCTCTGATACGAAAGAGCCACGTATTCAAGTCAGCCATGGTAGCTTCTGAGATGGCCCTTTGGCAAGTGGCTATCGATTTCTGAACCGCATTGACTAGCTCCTGCTGGGGGCTATATTTGTTTTGGATTGAGGGGAACAGGTGCTCCTTCTGCAGGTCTTCGAGTGATCTTAGGGCGGCAAAGTATTTCTTCTTGCTGCGGATAAGATCATACGCGTAATTCGCGGCGTGGAGAATCTCGAGAGATCTTCGGAGGGCATTTGACGCATCCCTGGTGTTGCGTCGAACTCCACTGACGTCGACCAGCCTTTGCATTTTCTCTGCCGCCTTCTCTGTACTGGACTGGATAGATTGGTTTATCTCCAAGATGTCGCGAGAAAGTGTGGCAATTTCTTCCTGTATTTTTTGGAGTTGCTCCACGTAATCTAGCAACCCCTGCTGTTCTGGTAATGAGATCGCCTCAATTTCAGACTCCCTAGATTCGGCATATTCATCCAGCTCCTGGATCAATAATGGCACTCTCAAGGTAGTCGATGCATCTTTAAGGACTGTTATAAGTTTATCGATAAAATCAAGCTCTGATGAGGATGATATGATCTAGGACACGAAGGGAGAGATGAGCATATCTCCGTTGCTGGCCTTGTCGATGAACCGTGATCGGGATACATACCTGGTCCAAGGTCGGCCCATAGTCGTCCTCTGTTTTGTGAGGCATCGTAAGTCAAAAACACACTTGGCCGCCGAATAAGCCTTCTCTTTGAAACCTGGTTCCCACAGTTGAGGCCTATCTTAAAAAGCTCTGCCCTGCTGGGGAGATCATTGAGGAATGCTATGTGTGATTGATTTCGGCTTTCGCCAGGCTGCGTTGGATGGGGGAACTTCAGCAGGCTGCAGCACGTCTTCCACAGCTTGAGACCCCGTGCCCGCCCCCCACCGTCTTTATTTCAAATTCTTTGAGTGGTCCCAGCATCCCATATTGGTATTCTATCGACATTTCGAGTTCTGGTCCCAACATCAAATGTTCAATTGTTTCATCCAATTCTCCAGTTTATTCTTGTGTCAGCGGCGCCCATTGCTGTTATCGAAACTCGCATTTGACATTTTCCGAGACAGGTTTATACGACCACGTCAGGCTTTATATTTCCATCAACTCTCTGGCAATGTTGAGAGTCAAGTTTGAGGCTGGACACTGGTAACAATTGATCAATCTTTAAGCAGACAAATGCAGTTTGAGGCCTAAACAACCCACTCAAACTCATTCTTCAGTCCCTCGACGCCGCTTTTATCGCCCACGTCCAAATATCCGCAAATCCGCCCTTGAGGATCCCATTTCTTCCGGATCTCCCTCAACTTCTTTCCATTTTCCTCGCTCCAGAATTTGGTCCTCCTCTGCTGGAAGTCCGCATCTCCCAGGTAACTACCAACGCTATGCCGCTCAACGTCGCGCACGATGTCGTGGACCCAACGCGTGCAGCGCTCATCATCCGCCGCGTCTTCCCAGACAGTATAGAGGGCAAAATAGTGATCGGACTGCATACTAAGCGCCATGTCCGGCAACGGGCGCCTTGAAGTCGGGTTCATGGCAAAGTAGAGCGAGAACGCCTTTTTGCTCGGCAATGTCGTAAAGGCGGCCTCTAGTACAGAAGCCACGTCGGCCTCGTTTCGCAGGTAGGCATTCTCGCTGCAGTACCGGTGGTTGGGTGGGTTGGCCGCGCTTTGATGGTCGTACTGCCACGCGAGATTGTTTTCCAGGCAGAATAGCTCGGAGACGGCGCCGCTTGGCCTACTCTCATGAATGGGTTTTAGTGCCGCCTCCGCCTCCACCTTGTTCGCCGTGAAGGCTGTAAAGCTTGCCGTGATTTCGATATCGCCAGTGGTTGGCGAGCATCTGGAGACACACACAATTTCCATGCTCGAGTCCGCTGTCGGGCAAAGCTGTGAGGCTATTTAGCATTCCGGACTTGTTTCTCTCTCTTTTTCTTCTTGTTCTCTGATGTGACCTACATCGACGACCCATTGAATCACCTCCCGATATCTGGAGACGGAGAACGTGTATTTGGAGTCGAACATGCCCAGCAAGGGTCTAGTGCGAAGATGAAATCTCGTGACAATGGCCGGGAATCCTGCACTTCAGCATGAGAAGGGCTACATCACCCAGAAGTACACAAAGTGCAGCGCTTGACCATACCGGGACCGGAACCTCTTGCCGCCCAGAAAAGATCCGAATTCTCGTTTTCGCTGCAACGCAGCTCTTGTCCATCGGCGGAAACAACGTCAATGCTGACGATGTGTTCACACGCCCAGCCCCAGTTCTAAAGCAAAGACGTTCGAATGTTAACTGCCCTGCTCCTTGGTGAATTTCCGGGATTTTTGCACAAACCTTGCAATTCCAGCCCATACCTCCTTGCAAAAGGAACCCACCCAAGCCAACATCCGGGCAATGACCACCGGGAAACACCCTTCCCTTGGCGTTGAGGAACTTGTTGATTACAAGACCCGTAGTACTCGGAGAACAAGACACAATTTGACTGTCTTCATCGTAGTAGACCTCGTTCATCTGCCCAAGGTCGATGAGGATGGCTTCGTCCCGAACGCTCCACGCAGCCCAGCTATGCCCACCACTTCGGACGGAAACTCGGCAGCCTTGCGTTTTGGCAAGCTCGATTGCTGCTTTTACGTGCTCGGGTCTTGAGGCGAACACGACGGCGAGAGGCTTCCGGCTCGTGTCCTGTCGTTCGTTGAAGACGCGGCCCCATGCTGCCTCGTAAAATGTGTTGGGGTCCGTCTTGTCCCTGTAGAGGATGGGAAGAGTCGAGTTCTCTGTTCCATTTGGCTGGCTCATTTTTTTGAGGCATTAAACGTAGCAAGGACTCGAAGGTGAGAACTGTGGGTAGAATGAAGTGGCCTAGTACATGGGCTCGATCCCTACGTTTCTCTACTCTCTCCCTTCTTATATATTATGTCTAACATGTCAGACCGTGCCCAATTTCTATCAAGTAGATTCTTCTATCCACTAAGAAATCCGGGTACGCTCCTACAACCAGTTTTTTGGAGCATGCGTCATCTTTCAAAAGAGGGGCCGATGATTTTTTTTCGTCACCGCCCACATGCCGAGATTCGTATATTCAAGTGATGGCTATCATGGTTATCCCCATCTAGTTCCTGTGTATTTTCATGCCAAGGCTATCGTTAGCTGGATGCTTGTGGGGAAACAAGGTTTGGATCAAGTTGACTTATTCAATACCACGGGCAGTTTCCCTTGCTCGTTGGCGAGGCAGAATTCGGGTATGCGGGACTGGACTTGACTGGACTTCTAGACACGCGCAGATTTGGGCAGCCGCAAGAGACATAATCGTAGTGAGTTCTACGGCATTCATATTCTAAGGCATTGACTCTATAAACTAGTCTTGATCAAAGCGAGGCTTGACTCCAAACGATGATTGTCCCAATATGGTCTGGAGGAAACATCGAACACAGGTTTGCCCGAGCCACTCCAGTGAACATGCTGTCCTACATTTAATATATATACAAACCTCCACTTGCAACCAGATGCAGTCCATTGATCCATCTCGCCCTCGGCTCACACAGAAACCCCACAGCAAAGGCAATCTCATCCGGCCTCGCTAGGCGCGCCCCAACAGGCGTCTGATCCATCACCGGGCGCATGGCCCTCATAAACTCGTCGCCAGCATCCGCGAAACCCGACGTCATTGTTGGGCCCGGGCTCACCGCGTTCACCGTGCATCCGTAGCGAGGGGGCAGTTCCTTGGCCCACACTTTCGTGAAGCTGTCAACCATGCCCTTTGTCCCCGCGTAGATGGTTTGCAGAGGAGGTGCTTCTCGGGCGGAAATCGAGCAAATGTTCACTATGCGGCCACCGCCGGGTTCCGCAGATGCTTCGTCTGGCTTGGGAAGATGCGGCAGAGCGGCTTGCGTGAGAAGGAAGGTACCCCGGCCATTGAGATTAACCAGGGTGTTCCAATCGTCCAAGGTCTGTTCGGCGAACGGCTTGTTGACGGCAAGAGCCGCATTGTTCACTAAGATGTCGATACGTTTATACTTGGCGACGGCGGCATCAACGAGGGATTGCGGCCCAGTCGGTTTGCTCAAGTCTACCTCCACGGCTATAGAAGTGGATGCCGTGGCGAGGGAGAAGAGAACATTCTCCGCGGCGAGTCGAAGGTCGGGGAAAGGGTAGTTGATCACCACGCTGGCGCCTCGAGAGGCAAGCTCCTGGGCGATGGCGGCGCCGATGCCTGTGCAGGATCCGCTGATAACGGCAACTTTGTTCCTAAGTGTTTGGTCTGGCATTGCCATTGATCTTCTGAACTAGGTAGCGAAAAACCGAAAACGGTATCAAAGTACAATAAAATGCATTATTCGTGAGTAGAGAACGGAGAGCTCCATCAGACATACAAGTCTCATGAGGGAGATGGTTTGGGTGGTGTTATTAAGGCCAAGGAAATTCGAAGAAGCTAAGATTCTCGGGAAGAGATCGAGATGCAGGGCTAGATCATATCCGGCATGGCCAGAACTGGGGTGCAGAATTGGATTATCGATCCTAGAAGATAAGCTACCTTTCGGTAATGCGGGGGAGGAGGGCCAAGGTAACCCGGCAAGAGGAGGACAGAATGATCCGGCTTCATCAAGGATTGTGGGGGAAAAATCCTAATCTGGGGAAAAGGCATATAGTTCGGAAGAACATCAAGCATATCCTTGTTAAGAGTAGAGGAGTCGCCACTTTCGACCTCCGATGTAGACTGCTTCATCGCCCTGGCCATAGTTCAACTGCGAACGACATCCTATACTAGAACGACCAGCGATCCGGTACCCTCATGAAGCGCGCGAAGGGTTAGAGTGTCAAGCTGGCAAAGTGACGGGTCACAATAATTCTAGTGATTTCCGTCTCCACTACCAGTAGAGGGGTTAGGTGTCCCCAAGTGTGAGAGGGAAAGAGAATCGGGATGTGGTCGGCTTTGGAGCCGATGTGGGGGTTGGACACGAGATTCAAGTCTGAATGTTGGTCATGGCTCTCCCGAGATTGAGAGGAGAAAGGTGAGGTAGCCACACAACCATGGAAATTATTGTTAAATATTGAGTGGTGTGGGATTATCGCGGGTAGTGAACAAGGAGGGATCTATGCCATTCACCTGTGGGGCGATACTAGAGACGCGAGTGGTGAACGCCGCTTGCTAGACGGCGATGGCAAAAGAGCCCACGGAGGTGCATGGGCTGGGGAGTCTCTGCCACACGCAATACTTGTCCAGCATTCCGGACGGCCGCGGCGAGAATGCCGATTGCCGAACCAAGCTGGAGCGAGAGGAGGGATTTCATCGAGCGTCCGCTTTCCAGTGAATAGCTCCACTGCTTGCAAAGGGCATATATAGGTGCATATACAGCAATTCGAAGACCATGGTTGTTTCACCTCGCGCGGGAAGGTTTTCCTCTTCCAGAGCGTTAGCTCAGAATTATTCAAGGGCCTGGGGAATTTGTCAATGATTGAGTGATAACCCGGCATTGGCGTCTCTGCCCAGAGCCACTCGAAGTTGGCGATAGTGCTTAGCGATAATGCCAAAACATACCCCTAATGCCGGCAGCACAGACTAATCAGCTGGCAGAAGTGCACATCATAGTAGCCCTTGAAGGTCTTTGCGACATCTCGGGGAAATACGGTGGAGTATAAAATTTGTTTGCGGAAAAGACGAAAAAAAAAAAAAAGCTCGGAAATGTCGAAGAAGAAGATGGTGTTTGGCAGGCGTTCCTGATGGAGGGCGCTCTTTCTACTTCGTAGGGAAAACTTCGGGCAAGGCTGGGAAATATTGATGGTCTGTTCAATGTCGCCTGGCGCTGAATAGCGAGGCGAGCCATTACTTCGTACAGAGGACTGCATTCGATGTACCCCTCACCCCTCATGCCTCATTCTTCATTCTTCATTCATCACTCACCACTCATCATTGTCTGGACCTCTACTGTTCTGCTAATCACGACCTTGACGAGACACCGTGCGCCCACACTCTAAATCTTTGAATTATTTCTCTCCTCCGCTATTTACCCTCGAAACCACAATGGAGTCAGTTGCCGCCGATGAAACAAGTTCGCCTGAGACCACAGCCATGCAGCAACAGCCAACAGGACCGGTACGGATTCTTGTTCAGACGAGGACACACCTTGTGCCCGGCGACAAATACGCCGAGAGAATAGAGCGTATGCAAAATCTAATTTGCCAGCACCACTGGAACCGTGATTTCGATTGGGATCAAGACCGCTGGAATCTGTATGGTGCTGATTTTGGTTTTGACGACCGCACCTGCTACTTTCTCATGGACCATGGAGAGTCCCCCACGGATCCACCAGTTTTGTGGTATTCCTGGACGGGAGAGTCCTTGTTGGTAATCCCCATACCTCTATTAGGAGAGGGGCTCGTTCTTCAACTAATATCATCTGCCTAATTAGTGTTGCTATTGAAGAACCTCTCCCTTCGGGGATACGGGCTCGTCTCCGGCGTTACCCATTTACAAGACAAGAGAGGGCGCTTAAACAACGTAGGAAAGCTTCACCACGCGAAATCATTCAAGCTAAACTTGAAATCTGCATGGAGATTACGGAGAAAGATATAGATTTCCTCAAGCAGCATCCCGAGGATGCAAGATGGCTAGAAAAGAATGTTGATACTAGGCATTGGCTTAAGCTTGCGTCTCTTTGTAATATCGTCGAAGAGGAATAACCTTCTCTTTGTAGGGGGGGAGAACATCGAAAGCTTTCCTTGGAAAATTGAGGAAAACCGCATATTCGAACACGGTTTTGACCGCTCCTAGTAAGCTCTATATCTCCTATCGTTTGGTTTTGCCTGCTAACGTTGCTTCAAACCTGTTGAAACTCATCTTATTGGGTGGGCGATACCCTTATTTATACCCAGATGCTCGATCAGCAGTCGCCTCTCGGTGCCTCTTCTTTAGTTAGCCATCAGTTTGCTGCTGGAGGTAGCTTCGCCTCGATTTTCTGCTCAACCCGTCTTGTTGCTCGCAATCCACAATCTTTGACCCTTGAGCGGACCGGTAGTTGCGCAAGCCCCTTGATCCGAATAAGATAGGTTATGGAGAGTAAGTTTATTATTGAGGTAATTCCCTCTATCTAGCATGCTCTCCCCTCAGCTGCTGAGTTGCAATCCCAATGGCTGAAGAGCTTTAAAAGCTCGATACGGAAGAGTAATTGATGAAAATGAAGCACTATCAAACTAGAGAAAAGGAAAATCGCAGACGAGCATTCCACAATTTAACCAATTCATCGATGTACCCTTCAAGCAAAACAAAGGAACTCAGATCTCTAAAGAGTATAAGGAGGGAAAGTATTCCAAAACGAAAAAGAAAAAAGAAAAAGGAAAAAGAAAGAAAGAGATGGAGCAGGATAGAAAACAAAAGAAATACAAAATAGCCTCAAGGAGGACGAGAAACCAATCACCGACTCGACATCGCTCGATCCTCAAGCTAATAGTGGCCGAAACAATCGCACTCTTGGGTGAATGTCATCCACTCCCGCATGACCATCGTACCTCTTCCGCTGCAAGTAACACAATAGCAGTTCGCATCTTGATACCAGCCCCGACCGCGGCAGACTCCACAGTTCCTATTTCGACAGCAAATTCTCCTTTCCCGGAAGTTCGGGTTACCCTGACATCTTTCGCAAGTGCGAGTGACGTTCTGCCAACCCTGGGTTCTATATTCTCCCCTGCCACGACAATAAGAGCAGTTTGGGTCGGGACAAGTCCTTCCACGGCTCGACCCCCACCCTACACTGCTACCGCTCGAGCGAGGCATTTCGCAGCCTTTCCCTTCTTGGACTAACCCAGGTGTTAGCTGAAATCATTCAAACAAATGTTCTTCGGGAAACGCTACTTACAGGAGTTGGGCTCGGTGAGGGCACTTAAAAGAAACGAAGATCAAGGACGAGGGTCTTAGCCTCGTCGGAGGTCAAAGGAGTTTAACGAGAGGTTCTGGAGAGCTGGCAAAGAAAGCCAATGCCTAAGGTTAAGGATATGATATTGAGAATTGGGGTGAGTGTCGAGAGATGAAGAGCATTGATGCCATGAGCAATATCATCTGGCTTCTACTGGGGGTATTTATATTGCAGTTTCGACCGTCAGCAGTAGCCGTGGCGATGAACTTGACCTATGGATAAGACAACGAAGACGCCTGAACCATGGTTGGACTCCTCCATCAACGCAATTAGCCTCCAGTTCGATGGTCTGGTGACGTCTGTTCATGGCGGTGTTCGCATCCTAGCAGTAGCAGACAACAGGCAAACATGGCCATCTTTCTGGCCATCCTGCGAGAACATCAGAGACCTCTATCACGATAACGTCCACTTCATTGACACAGCTTCCATTTCGGTTGGGGAGGCAGTTGGAAGCTGGTCGGGTGAGGTTGGCTGCTCTCCATACCGATCGAGGCGCAAGCCTACGACCTTCGCTGGTGACCTAGTGGGCATAATGTCTGTTGGTTCCTAGTTTAGTCTAATATTGAGCTGATGGTTATCCTTTATTCTTTGTGAGGATGGAAGAAGTGGACGGTGTGGTGTTTACTCTCGCAAACGGGCACAATACACAGAAATGCACTTCCAATTCCCTCATCAGATATAGATTCATGATCCATCCAGGCCACTGTGCTGTTGGCCCGATCCACCTTAATACACTTAAAGTACCCTCCATAGTCTCCGAAGGCTCATTCTGTCAACTCTAAAAAGTAGTTAGTGTTTATCGCCAATTCTATAACACTGTTCAGCCAGGCTTCCTGGGTATCACAGGACCGAACGTGCCATTCAAGAATGACACGCAGCGCTCAGAAATAAAGATGACACTAGACAGGAGGCGTCGCAAAAGGTGAGTGTGTGTGTTGGAGATGGGGATGTTAGGAATCGATGGTGACCTTACTCTCTAAATCCTTCTTCTTCCATTTCCCACTACACAAATTTTGTATGAATTACCCCTACTGTCTTGGGAACTACTTTTTGCGTTCCGTCGTCGAGTGGCCGGAGTCTAACAGATGAGAACGCATTCAGCCTGGTCTCCAAGCGTAAGATGTAAGGCGGTATTGACTTACACATGAGGAATGGCGAGCTCTGCCACCTACACAACCGTCGCAAAGCTATTTGATCACCTCACCCCGTAAGGTCTCGAGATGTGGCCGAGCGAGGCGGCGCCAGTTTGCCGTCCATACCTGGAAGGAAGCCAGTGCCAACAAAAATGTAGGGTCTCCTGGGCTGTGAGTGTGTTTCATCTGCTGTGTTGGCCCGCTCAGGATCCGGCGCAGGGCCAGTAAACGACCCGACCAGCTTCAACTCAGCCCCCTTGACTTCAGGCAACCTTAGAAGCGCCAATCGCCGAGAAGATCAACGGGTGTTCCAAGGGGAATCGTGCGCTTTGCAGGATACAAAGAATTACCTCCATGCTCTCCAAGTTGCCGTGCCGTCTTTGTTCCGATCTCTATTATGCTAACACGTGGGGACTTATTTCTGTTTTCTTCGCTTCACAGCCAGGCGCACCTCTCACGAGTTTGGAAAAAGCGTACAATAACGCGAAAAGTGAAGGGCCCAACGGTGGCCATGCTGAAGCGTGTAAAATTCTAAGATGTAGTGGGGAGGGAGGCTAAGTCGGACCTTTTGCGTCAAGCAGCTTTCCATAGAGTGACGAGAAGTCACCCAGAGACGGTTGGAGATTGTGTTCTTTTCGTAATGAAACCCTGGGCTCGAGGCAAAAGGCGAGGTAGTGTAGTGGAGATTGGAGAGTGTCGAAATACTTCTCGTTAAAAGTGCCGAGCCATCATTTGAATGGGTTGGAGGTTAGGTCGTCATCAGATCTACTTCATTGACAATCGTCAACCCTTTTCAGTTCCAGTTTCCGCGCCTCGGGGCCTCTGTGGTCCCGTCTTCTTGGAGAGAAGGGAGGCGGGCTTCTGCGAGTCCCGGTGCTCTATCATACTCACTTCGCAAAAGCTCAAGACATTTGAATGATTCCTAGGCAAGTATATCAACGTAGAGTCGACCATCCCTCCGCTCTCATCAACGTTGTGGTGATGGCTTCGCTGTTAGGTAATCTATGTCGGTAACAGTGTATTCATTTCTAAATACATACTGTTCCTTAAGTATGTTACATAATCTGCGGGTTTCCATCAGGTGGCAACAATTATAAGCAGCTTCCCCATATTAATAATTTAACAGCTCCTAGTTCTTGATCTTGAGAAGAGCTTAGCTTCACCAGAACACCACTCCCATTATCTCCCAAAGAACCACACACGAACAGCCTCACCATGACAGAATCAGAATCAACCGCGACCGTGCCCGCGCCAGCGCCCGACGCGAAAGAACCCGCCGCCCCCATCGTCACCTTCAAGAAGCGGCGCGGAAAAACGGACTCCAACATCCGCAAGCGCCGCCCCGCGACGCCTCCTCCCGCCAGCGACAGCGACAGCGAGTCCTCGTCATCCGAGGACGAGACAGGCCAAAGAATAAAGAGGAGGAAGAAGAGCGCCGGCGTGACGGCCACCTCTTTAAAAGCCGAGAATGGGAACACTGACCGGGACCTGTTCGCCAGTGTCGCGGCGGCGGATCGGAACAAGTCGCTGTCGGCGTCGAACGACGCCACGAAGGAGAACCTCCTGGAAATCGATGCCGATGTGAGTAAGGGGAGGAAGATCGGCGCCGGAGAGGCCGGGGCATCGGATGGGACATATAGGGGGTTGGCGAACCAGACCAAATTCTTCCAGACGAACCCGAATGCGCCATCGCGGACGGTGGGGCCGGTCAAGGCGCCCACGAATGTGCGGACAGTGACGGTGATTGATTATGCGCCGGATGTGTGTAAAGATTACAAGCAGACGGGATTCTGTGGCTTCGGCGACAACTGGTATGTCTCTTTTTCCCCCCTCTCTCCCCATCCCAATCTCGAAACGGGACAAAGAATACTAACTTGGTTATAGTAAATTCCTACATTCTCGTGAAGACTACAAACAAGGCTGGCAACTAGACAAAGAATGGGAAACCGTGACCAAGGGCAAACAACTCGGCGGCACCGTGGTCGCCAGCGCCGACCGGACCAAGACGGGCGAAGAGGAGGAAGAAGACGACGACGACGGCGAGGACATTCCCTTCGCGTGCTTCATCTGCAAGGAGCCATACAAATCGCCCGTCGTCACGAGATGCGGACATTACTTTTGCGAGTCGTGCGCGCTGAAACGGTATCGGACCAATCCGAACTGTGCCGCTTGCGGGGCTGGCACGGGAGGGGTGTTTAACGTGGCGAGAAAGCTCAAGAAGGCAGGGACATAATGCTTTTTATTTTCGCTTGTGGGTTGGGGGGGGGGGGGGGGGGGGTGGTTAAAAGGGGGCGTACGGAGTTTTGCTTCACATGGTCGGGATGATGGGAAGGGGGTTCGTATAAGAACTACCTCATACTGAAGGCGAGGGTGGTCCAAAATGCTGGAGAAGTGGTTCAAATTCTGTGTGACGGCGCGGGCACTGCACGAATGCAAAGGAAAGAATCTCGGATTCTAGAAAAAAGCAATATTAGACATATACTTATACAATACGGAGCAAACAGACCGTTGCGGGTCTCAAACATGTTGGCTTCCCGAGACCGCGACGATCTCGGACATATTTATTTCTTAGAACCGGAGCTTCTGCCCCGTCCAATGGTCCCTCCAATTGTCCTTGCGCCCCCCACTTTGGCCGGTCAAAGACAACGGCGAATCGTCGTGCCTCTCCTCGCTGCATTCCCACACACCAGCTGCAGCTTGTGGGGAATTCCTCAACCCGGCGTGGCGGAGGCAAAGAAACTGCAAATTGCGATGTTGAGCTCTTTATTGTCACGCAGCAAGCCGCGTTCTAGATCGGGATCGACAGTCTCCAATCGAACAACTGGCCGATATCCAGTGTTACATTTTCCAAGGCCGATCATTGATTTCAGTGCCCTCCACGCCACCCCGGATTCTTTTTCCCTCTCTCGAGCCGTTCGGTTGTCGACCCCATTGGGTTAGGCATGGTGGATTGGGGGGGAAAGTTTGGCTCGGAGCGGGCAGGCATTTGCTTTAGTTCTTTCTTGTCCGCGCTGACCGGTCGTCTTCGTGCAGGTCCGTAGCGTCCCTCAGTGGCGAAACGGAACATTGAAGACTTACATGGAGGCGTGTTCATCACATTATTGGCCTGGAACATTTTTTGGATTCATTTTGCTTCCCCCATTCTTTGCTCGGCTCTCGACCCCTTTTTACCTTTCTGCGCCCTTTCCGCCGTGGTCTTTGTCGGTTGTGGCAAAAATAAGAGAGACCGAGCGCCGTTCGTCCAGGGGGAATGGACAAGAAACAAGAAAAAGACAATAAAAAGGGACTAGGAGAGGAACTAAATGGGGGAGCGAGGGGAAATGTAGTTAGGCTTCAGGGACCGAAACTAAAAGAAAGGAACACAAAGGGGACACAAAGGCAAGAAGGAGGGGTCCAGATGGTGCCTTCCGAGTTCCATGATCTGATGTCCCACCAAAGTGTGTGGTTGATTTTCACATGGGACAAACCTCATTGATCAATCGATCAACGATCAATGATCAAATAGAATGTACGAAGTATAATTGACTCCAATATTCCTCAACTCCTCTAGACCACAACAGTTATCTACAACCTAATCACTATATTTGATCAATCAATAATATCAATACCCATACACAAGTACACATTCCCAACTTATACTTATACCCATATAAATCCATCTTTTGCACCTGGAGCTTTCAATTCTCAACAACTCTGTCTCATCCAAACACACCAAGGACATTATCGATACATACAGATATTCTCCCAATTCCAACTCACTCTGACCTCTAGTCAAGCCACCGCCGACCCCTGCAAGACCCTTGCAGTAACACCTCCTCCTCCGTCCCGCGCAGAAAGTCCATCCCCGAAAAAAAACCATGGGGACACCCGGCGCCCTCCTCGTCGTACCCCCCGTAACGCACCCCCACACCCACACCGTCATCTTCCTCCACGGCCGCGGCGACTCCGCGCGCAAATTCGCCGAAGGCCTGCACTACTTTGCCGACTCGCGCAACCGCTCCCTCTTCGAGATCTTCCCGAACTTCCGCTGGGTGTTCCCTCAGGCCCCACTCTCAGCGCCGCTCTGCCTGCCCAACGACCGCGTGAACCAGTGGTTCGACGTATGGAACGTGCGCGACTACGCCGAGAAGGAGGAGGTGCAGGCCCCCGGGCTCAAGGAGAGCGTGAGTTACGTGCGGAGGTTGCTGGAGCAGGAGGCTGCGGCGTTGGGGGGCAGGTGGGATAGGGTTGTGCTGGCGGGGATTAGCCAGGGTGGGGCGACGTGTATGCATACGTTATTAAACATTAAGGGTTCGTTGATGAGGACGGGGACTACGACAAGTGGAATAGCAGGAGGAGGGGCGGGAGAAGGGGGAACAGATGGTGGTGGGGGGACAGAAGGTCCGAGGTTAGGTGCCGTCATTGGTGTTTCTTGCAGGTTGCCGTTTCCGAGGGATACGTTGGCGGAGACGAGGAGGATAGTGGGCGTGTGGGAAGGGGATGAGACGGATGATGATGAGATTGAGGTCTTGAAGAATACGCCGATTCTGCTGGAGCATTGCGCTGATGATCCACTTGTGTTGGTCGAGTCCGGGCGCGCATTGAGGGATAAGCTTGTCGAGTACGGCGGGCAGGTGACGTGGAAAGAATATCCTGACGGGGGCCACTGGCTGAATTGGCCGGCTGGGGCAGAGGATGTAGTGGCATTCTTGCAGACGGTGTTCAACTTGCCTCGTTGAGGGATGTCTATAGGATGGCTTTTTTTCTTTTCTCTCTCTGCTGGCGTTTAGGGGATATGGACAATATCATAGCCCTTCACTGTTCACTCCATCTCACCTGCCTTTACTTCTTTCTCCTGATCCATGTAAATAGATGACTATCGTGAATATAGCAAATGCTCCACGTACCTCATACACGACCAGCAATGTGGTCTAATGCCCCTTCTCACGGCCTGCATATACTGGAGTGTGATAGTAATGATACTAGGAACACTATAGAATCCGGAGACGAAAATTGCATAATATAGATCTTGTGGGTTCCACTTGTCTACTAGCTCTACTTCGGTTCAGCATATAATCACTCACCACATGGAAAATAACAACTACTTCGTGATATAGCAGTGAGAGAAGGGCGATGATCTTTGGTGTGCTGGCAAGCTCCACTATTTCATGTACTAGGATAGGAACCATAAAGCATCAATCAATAACATTGAATTATTAACATACTACCACGCTACCACATATTCTACAGGATGGTAACTAACCTTCGAAACAATCAAAAATCAATATATATACATATATCAGAAAACTAGCGATAGAGTAAACACGTCCCCGGGATCGTCCTAGCTAATCAAGCGTTCGTTCTCGACTCGGCCTCGATCGATCGAAGAGTCATCGTCCATTCTCTTCCCAGACATCTCCAAGATGCTCTCTGCCATGTAATGCTCTGGGCGTTCTCCATTAGCCAGTCTCCCACCTGGCTGATTCTTTATGTTAAAGCTCGCGTAGAGTTGGTACATTAGAAGACCAGCTGAAAATACCACTGGGATTAGACCAGGAACCAGGAACCATCCTCTACCTCCAAGCCGCTTGACATCGATTTGTGCATTTGCCGGTATTTCCCTGCCTCCGTCGAGCGCAAGGGCCACCACCTTGTCGTCCAACAGGTCCATTTCAGAAACGCTCAGGGCAGCAATAACCCCCAGAGTGTCTTCCAATCTATTTCGACTATTGTTAAACGCGTACGGCGGCCCGGCGCGCCGCACGGCGATCCGATGGATGGTAGCAAAGTAACCATCCAGGCCATAGTTCTCCATAACCAGCTTATATGGCGAGGTCATGGCTGTGATAAGGTGGATGGTACCGATACTGGGGTTCACCAGGGTGCACTTTTCACCGCCGCTTAAGAGACGGCTGTAGGAAATGTTGCCTTGTTCGGCGGCCCGTAGGTCGAGCGTGACGTAGCGGTAGTCGAATGAGTCCTCCTGGGGCTTTATGTGACACGTTACGACGTAGGTGGATGAGCCGTTTTTGCCTGCGCTTTCGTCTGGGTCGTTGATAGTTCGGGCAAGGTCTTGCGCGAAGGGAGTGTCGCCTTTAGGGTCGTTCCAAGCACTAAAGACGATGTATCCATCAATCTCGCCGTTGCCATTCCTCCCTACCCATAAATAGTTGATCATGACGCTGCTTTGGGATAGGTTCCTGGCAAATACAACTTCCCGCTCTACACCCTTCAGGAGTGGAATATCCAGCGTCAGGCGCAGCTTGGACTCCTCGACCTTGTCCAGTCTGCCTCCTCCTTTTTCACAAGTTACCGGGTTGGAAGCCATGACCGGAACACAGTGGGTTATCCTATTTAAAGATCGCCCGTAGTCCCGGTCCAAGGTCTGGAACGCCGAACCTCGAAAGATATGGGCAGGCGCACCCATCGCCGTGTTACGAACAGCAACGCCAGCATCGACATACGCATGCTCGTCTGCAGTCTCGGGGTTGATACTCGGCACGAGGGAAAGCATGCGTTCGCCGGGACAGTCTCCCTCGGGGTGGGAAAAGAGAAAGCTACCGTTGTCTAATTTGAAGTGGAAGAAGTTGCCTGGAATCTTCTTGTCGACGTGGCCAGCGCAAGGGTAGTCTTTCCTGGCAGAGGCTGGGGGGACGTTGGGCCCCGGTATGAAGGGTTGGTATTCAATTGTGTTAATACCGGCAGTTGGGGTAAACGTCGTGACGATGACAGCGGTCAAGAGACCACAAATGGAGTATATGGTGAAGTACATCAAGTTTCTCCCCTTTGTAAACCTCTCTTTAACGCTATCGATGCCCAGCACCCCTCTGAATTTTATATCAAGCTTTTCGTTGATATCGCCCCGTAGCTGTGTTTCGAGGCTACGTATGAAGCCCTGTTGAATTCGACCTCTGACGATGGTGGTAAAAATTGTAGCAGCGATAGCCACTCCCGGCACAACGAATGGCGAATGGTCCGGAGGGATGGTAACGATAGGTTGAGCGGAGATGGCCCACGTCAAGACAGAAAAAACGCCCAAAACGGCGAAAATCACCGTCAAGTCCGTGATCCACTGTAGCTTTGGAGGAGACATTCCTGTTCTTATGGAGGTTTGGGTAGCTAGAAGTACGAAGAATGAAGAATGGAGAGGGCAGTTGGCCCCTCACTAACATGGTAAGAGTCCCTGGTATGAGCAGGAGTCGCGTTGATATAAGCTTCGTGGTTGTTGCTTCTCCAGAGAACCCCGGGAGTTTCGACAATCACTGTGTGCCAACATGTTGGATTCCGCTATGGTCAAGCAGCATATCGGAGTCATTCTTTACGCGCGATATGGTCATGTTTGCAGCAGCCATGGTCTCGGTTTTCTATTTATTTCCTGTCAGGCTGTAAAGGAAGGTGAGCTGAATCAAGGTGGCTTCGGAAAAGGATTCGAGTGCTAATTAAAGGGAATACTGCGACCAGTAGGGCACTGGGCAGAAAAGCCACCCCCAATCATCATTGCATATGTTGAGGCTCAGCTCTTGGAGAGGTGGGTGATACGAAGCGCCAGCCTTGTCCAATCCTTCTCTCGCCACTCTTTCGAAGGACATTCAATGCAGGTTAAAGCTGGACCTTGGTGATGTAGATATGGCAAACGGCGATGTCTTGCATATTATCAGGAGTACGGGGGTTCGTTCGATCGTTGGACTGGATATGTCGCGCATCTGTCACATAACTTTGGTGGGCATCTTGCCTCTGGTTAAAGCCCATCTGACCATGCGGAACTTAGCCAGGCTGCAGCCCGCCCTCGACTCCGCCACCATTCCTTCGTGAATTTCGCCAACACCCATTTCAAGGGTACCAGGCGCACGCAGGTTTTTCCAATCTTCCGATATTTCTAGTAAGACGGAACACACTTTAAGAGAGGCTGCTGACCCATCCGCCCTTGCTGGGCGGCATGAAGCAGATTGGCTGGCAGAGAGGGAAGATACCCCGGTCTACCTCCCTTACCAACGGGATGGTCCCTGATACGTTCCCTCCAGCTGTAGTCACATGTATGCCGTTGGCACCGGAACTAGATGGTCGCTCCAACCCCAGGCTAGAGTCCCAGATCCTCTACACCAGCGGAATTCTCTCATTCTCTCTCTCTTTTATTTAATTTTCTGTTATATTTTATATTTTATATTTTATATTTTGTTATTTTATATTTTTATTTATTATTTTTTTTATCGTCGTTTCAATCTACTGGTTTCTCAAGTTTCTCGGGGAAAAGAGTACCGTTGGAATTCTTCTTAGCATGACCTCGTCGTCTTGGTCCTGACGCTGATTGCCGAAAACTGGTTCTCGTGAGGTGGCCCCAATGCTGATTATGTTAAAAGATGCCAGTCTATCGTATAATGAAACATTTTGAGCACTTGCCTCGTCTTGTGAACATGCATATTTCGACTTTTGCTCACCTTGCTCACCTTGCTCACCAGGCCAACGCAACCCTAACCTTAACTTCAGCGTCCTGTTGGTTTGGACACGACGTTTAAATAGAGCCGCGCTTTCACGCTTTCACTCTTTCACTGATCCAAGACGGGTGCTTATCGATAAGCCGGGGAAGTACTTCGTACAGCCGCCAGCTCATAGTGTTTGTACTGTGTAGTCCGCCAATTCAAGTTCATCTGCTCTGCCAATTTTACGCGCACGGAGTCCCCCCCTGTTCACACAGCATCTGGCACCTGGCAGCGTCCAAGTCCGAGTGCACGCTACAATTGCACTATTGCTTAGGCCCGTGCCTCTCAGTCCGTGCGGCTTCCCCACCGGAAAATCAGGCTGACCTGGCAACCAAAATCAGCAGGAAACCCCCTGCAGTTCAAACCCAGCCCAAGCCCAGCCCGCCCAACATCCACACACAACCCCAGCCAACCCAGCCCCCAATTGCAAACTGAATTTCACACGCGTTTTTGTGCTGTGCGAAGGCTGGGAACTGAGCCAGCATTCATGTGAGCGTGATAATTTGTCGTCGCCATCACCATCACCATCTCGAGTCGTCTCTCCCTCTCCCTCTCCCTCTTTCCAATACAGAAATTCTTCCTCTCCAACACTATTCCTTTCCCCTCTCCTAGTGAAGTCTCTCGTTTCGGATCTTCATCCGCGACTCCCCTATTCTCCATCGATCTCCACTTCTTCGCTGGCAGTGAATCCACCCACCCGCCACGAGAGCACTGACGTGGACGAACGTCGAGCGACTGTGCAGTCAACACCGCCCGCGTTAAACCCCTCTCGCGGCTCAACCGTAACCCTTACTCAGACGCAGACGCAGACACGGACACGACTAAAGAGCAAATCCAAAACCTTTGCTGCAGCGCCGTCAAACGTTGAAGTCCTCGGCGTTGACCTTGGACAACCAACCGTTGTTTCTCTTTTTTTCCCTAATTCTCGGAAAACCACCACTCTTCCTACCTGTACGTTTGCCAATCACGATTTTTCTTTCAGCGACAAGAAAAAAAAATTAGAAGGAACAAAAATAGACCCCCCCGTCGAGACACGTCGCTACAAAACGAATATGCTGGCCTCATTCGTTTCGAAACAATTCGCTTGATTATCTCTCTCGTCCTAACGCCATCTTTTATTTTTTAACCCTCAAAAGTCTACACAAAACTACGATTCAAAGCCACGATGGCGTCCGGCACCGATCCTACGCCGTCGATCGTGAACGGCGTCATTGACGCTGATGCACCACTTTCCTCCATCGAAGCCATTCCCGCCACTCCACCTGAGACCAGCGCTGTCCCAGCGCCTTTACCGTCCTCGCAGGTCACCATACCCTCCACCGAAGACCCGGGCTCGCCAGTCGACCCCATCGCGTCGTTTAGGACGGAGGTGAACGACGACCGCGCCGATGCCGATGCCGATGCTGCTATCATTCCATCTTCTCTGACTCCTCCACCCTCATCACAAGTTCCTAGCAACCCTAACGCGAACACGGTGCCCGTGGCATCCACCTATCTCACAGCGTCGCAGCGCTCGGCGTTATTTTCCCCCCCAACAACGGTCGGGAGGGCGTCTCGCCCATCAGCAGCTGCGGTAATACCTACCGAGTACGTCGTACCCAGCCCGCAAGAGGTTCGCGATGCCTCGGCCGACACTCTCCGGGCCATGATGCAGCAGTCCATCGCCGAGAACTCGAGGCTGAAGATGGAGGCGGCTCACTATAAACTGCAGCTTAACCTGCTGTCGCTTCAGGCCGGTGAGGACGCCAAGCGGGCTGCCGTCGAGCAGGACATGACGAGACGCGAAGTCGAAGCTCTGCGCGAAGCCGAGAACATCCGACAGGCACGGAGAGAGCTCAGCACTGCTACGGAGTCGACACGATCTAAGTACCTCCAGGTAAAGGCCCTCTACGAGGACGCCGTCGAGGAAATTGATCATCTGGAGAGGAAGCTCAAGCTTGCGAAGAAGGTTATTCAGCAGCAAGAAGATGAGATTGGCCGGTTACGCGAGGACCGCCAGCAATTGAGGACACGCATACGCGAAAACCGCGAGCACTTTACCATGCTCTGTAGCCCCGGTGGCATCTTTCACAGCGCCTTGACACCCAAAGCATCCGTATCTACATCTATGCACGCGCAGCAGCAGCCGGGCAGGGGCACGCCTAGACAGACGCCTAGAGGGTCTTATGGAAGATCGGCGCAAGAGCCCGACCAACGCCGCTTCGACGCTCTCCTCCAAGTGCTGAGCCAAGAGAACAACAGCGCCCCGTCCACCCCGATGGCTGTATACCACCGCACGGCGCCTCGCCAGCAACCCCCCAAACATACGCGCAACGTCCAGTCGCTTTCATCGTTGCCTACAACGCCCACTCGCATCGGCGCCGGCGTCGGCGGCAGCAGCCTTGGCAGGAGTGACGGGTTACTCCCGTCTGTCCATCTCGCGCCCCTAACGGAGCCCCCGCGACGATATACCGGAAGGAGACTATTGCCGGACTCACCGCGCCGCGGACATGACTACGAAGCGGAAGCAGAGAGCCAGCGCCGCCGTAGCCGGGAGAGCACAATCTCGGTGCCGGATAACGAAGAGCTGGCTCGTCAGGCGCTCGCATCCGTGCAAATGGCCACCTCTTCGCTCTCGCGCTTGTACGGAGGGACGGCACCAGCGGTGCACCCTCGCGTCGACGAGAGGGAAGCCGAGGGAGAAGAATCGGATGTGCCCCAGAGCCAGGCTAGTCTCACGGCATCGCAGATGCTTCGCCGCGACCCCAGGCAGAGTTTCGAAGTTGAGGCTGCCGGCGCGGTGTCGCGAGATCATGGCCTGCCGTCGCTGGAGAGTGGCGGCAGTGGTAGGACGCTACTTCCCGGCCTCGATCGGAACGGCGAGAAGCGCAAGTTTAGCGGCATGATGGTGAATAACGACCAGGCGCCTCGGCGGGAGCCGTTTCTGGGCAGTCCGACGAAGAAGGTGAGGGTTGGGAGTGGCCTGCAGGACCCTGCCCAGGTTGGGTTAGGTATTAAGTATTCCTAAAGAAGAAGGGGTTAAGTTTCCATTGATGGGATTGATAGCCGCCC
>NJFT01000354.1:0-27058 GCA_002221725.1 Scedosporium boydii | reverse complement strand
CCCCCCCCCCCCCCCCCTTCTTTTTTTCTCTCTCTTTTTCTTCTTGGTTCGTTCAAGTCGGGATAGACGGTTACAAACCTCTCTGTTTCGGTTTTCTTGGAGGACCCCTTACAACCCCTTGCCGGTCGACCGAAGATTCAGGCCCTCTTGTCCCCCTCTTTAGGTTCCCAGGAAGCTCGCGGCTCACCACCTCAGAGGCACGGGCCCCGCTACCCGCCGCGATCACAGGTGGCGTCGTTCGAGGGTCTATTTCAGGCACCGGGTATGCGGTGTATTGCCGAGGTGCGTGCTGAGATATCGGATGACTCGACGGCGGGTAATAGTAGACGGTCTGTTGGGCCTGAGTGACAGGAATATGGGTACTCGTCGGCAGTTGAGCTTGATGGAACGCAATGTTTTGTCTAGGATGCATTACTCTCGATGCCGGATGGACCTGGTAAACAGACATCGGATAGTACGGCTGTCCCGTCGGAGTTTGCTGAGAATAGAACGCTTGGTTATGCGAGTGAATCCCCTGAGCCGGATAGTGGTGCGGTCGAGGAATCTGCGATACCCCAGCGGAAGCCGACGCTGAGTGGTACCCAGGCTGGTATTGTCCTCCATGACTGTTTGGGACGGTATATTGCATCTGCGGAAGTGTTGCACTCATCACACTCATGTTAAAGGTCGGCGGTGGGTTTGTCGATGATTGCGCCATGTCGAACTGAGAAGAGAAGGCACCTGAGTGTGGCCCGTGGTGATGCTGGAACTGTGAATCGGAAGTCTGCCTGGCAGATTGTGCCTGATGGCTCGGACCCGACTGTCCTTCGGCAATGGGCGGCGGCCCCCCCGGGTCCTGTGAGGCACGTTTTGTTTGTGTTGAATCTCCCATCTGGGTGTTTAGTAAGTATGGGGATCGTGGTGATGCTTGAGTTCATGAATGAACGAAGCGTCGTCAATAAAAAGGGGTTGGGGGTATTGTGTTTTCTCTACTACTTGCCGTGTTTTGATCCTTGGTTCTGATTGCATCTACAGAATTGGATATGCCTTACTGTCGGTGCAGCTCGGGCTCGAATGGCTCCAGAAAAAAAAACTCACTTCGCCTGCTTTGTCTTCCTCTTTTTGTCTCGAGCTTGAGTCCGACGTTAAAAGAAAACAAACGGCTTTACTCGAACAGCTTAGATGGTAACGCATGTCCTATTCGAGCCTAGGACCTTGCACATTCAGGTCAATAGTAAAAAAAAACAGTCTCAACTCTATGGCTGATATTAAAGGAGGTAGCTGGCGAGAAGGGCGGTCCTATGAAAGGAATGGAAAGAAAGAAAGCCGCCTATGGTGGGGTTTTCTATGCACGAGTGTATGTGCTACGTGGTTCCGTATTAGCAGACGTCAAGTAAGAAACCACAAAATGAGGTTTCTCGTGAGTACAACTAGGGGTCCCCTTGGCTTCTGCACTCCTCCCATAATCCCGTCCGCGAGAATGCGTGTGGGTGGGTGGGGTGGGCAAGCAGGGCAGGGCAGGGCAATACCGAGGAGCAGTGAGGCGGTACGAGTGGCAAAAGCCTTACCTGGCTCCCTCCTCGCAAGATACAATGATTGAGATGTGCATGATTCTTGTGGCCACTTGGCCGCTCGAGGATTCTCCCCGTGGTCATACTAGGCTCCAAGGGGTTGCAAAGATCTAGCATTACAAGATAACTTGGGTCATTCCGATAGTACGTACCGTCTCGTGTCTGATGGTTCCCAACAGAGGCAATATGCCGGAGAAGAGTATAGTAACCCGAAAGAGACCCGAAGAAGCTTGTTAAGACTTGTAGAGGATTCTAGTAGCGAGCAGTTGCCGCATGGGGCATGAAGCGTTCCAAAGGGTTGGGTCTTCTTCTATTTCACCCCTCCTGATAGGTTCAGCTTCATACCCTACAGATTTCCGAAAATAGAGACCTGAGGGGCGGATGGGGTTCAACTCCAAGGCTCCCCAAGGATAGCGTATCAAAGTTGATGATGTGGAGACATGGGTTGCAACGCCCAAAACCGCTAGTAGTAATACCAGAGATGACGAGCAGATAGGACTAGGGTTCCCCTGACTGAATCTCTCGCGCCTTTCGTCTTTGATTGGGGGAGGAAGGATAAAGGGCGAGCCTGACTGAGAGTGCCGTTCGTCAAATAGTAAAAGGAGACCCTGCCCTCTTGAAGACTTATGACGGCATGGGCTTGAGAGTTATATCAAGGGCATCCCTGAGAATGTAAGTTCTTGCTGAGCCTCGAAAGCGTGAGGAAGATGAGTGGCGAGCCCATTGGCTACTTGCAGAGTGGAAAGGATCAACATGTGGCCTTTAAAAAAGAAGGACCATGTTTAAGAAGCGCCTCATCGACAGATCGATGACGATAGTCCCCACGCCCGTAATAGCGGAGGCCTGCCGTCCGAGGCAAAGAACGAAGGAGGGCGGTCGGGTGTGCCGAAATACGGGGTATATGAGCGTCCAGGTGGCTGGTTTACTTCTCGGGGTGCTCCACAGGAGGATGGAGGCAGAAGCACACGGAAACCGGAGAACGGTGGTCGACCCTCGGGTCGAGATATCGCCACTCCATACTTGAGAGATGAGGCGCAAGGGGGAAAGAGGACGACGTCATGCGTGAAAAACACCCAAGATGTTCAAGATCAAGGCCCAGACAAAATGTGGGTGCAATGATGGCACCCCTATCCAAGTATAGGTGCGGCGCATGGAGTCAGAGTAGGCTTCGTCCCGACATGCCAAAGAAGGTAAATCGGAAAGGTTCCAGAAGGCCATAGATGCTGGGAGTACATCTTGGAAGCATCAGTCTAATCTAGTACTACTGAGTACCAATAAACTGAGACGAAACTAGGGGTGATGTCAATGTCAATCAAGTCACCACATCGGATCCAGCCCACCCGACTTGTAAACTGGAGCGTACAAAATGTATAGAACGTACAGAACGTACACGTACATTCTAGTACGAACTTGAAGGCAGTCCCGCCACCCAATAACGTGGGAAAACGCTAAATGCGGACCTCGCACGCATCTTGGATGCGACTAAAAGCTGGGACAGGTTACCTGGCTGGCTGACCCCACGAAATACAGCGCCTTCGTATCTGTCCGTCCCATCCATTGGTTCTCTTCGATTCATTGATTCGTTCAATAGTACGTTTATAAACTAGGGCCGTCCAGAGGAGGAGTGTCCGAAAGTCAATGGCCAATGGTTAAGAGACTAAAACTCCATATCGCAGCACCAGAAGCTGATGTCATGATACATCAATTGATCGTTTGCCTTGGATTCCCGAAGAACCCTCGTATTTGGAGTAGGCGATTCCAAGCGACCCCATTCACACGCCCGATTTGGACGAGCTGCCATTCGGGGCGAGCTCCATGTAGGCGAGGCCAATTATAGAACTGGGAATTCGGGCACAGAAAAAAACCTAGATTGGTTTGCTTCCAGCTTGTTTAAAAAAGTGGCGCTGGCTCCCTCCATAAAGAGGCCTGGTTCGTTGAAGACTGAAAATATTATCCTCAAGCCCTATCTGGACCAAATTGTGCACTTTTTCTTTGCCTGGTATGGAAGAAGTTAGGGGTTCGCCAGGGTTCCGCCAGAGGTTTCCGCCGTAAAGAATGGTTAGAATCGAACGAGGGTCAAAGAAGACCTCAGCTGGTACTACCCGGGGTCAGCCTAGTGGGGGCTTCGACGCCTGGCCGGGCTGTAATTACATAGGCCCGGTCGGTCCTCTGAGGGTGATCGATCGACAATGATGAATTCATGGCGGCCATCCGAGCTGAGCACCGATTTTGACGCCTTCGAGTCGCACAGGGGTCGACATGCATTGCATCCCCAGACTTCGTCCATCAATAAACTTGGACCCATCAATGTAACATGTGAAGGATTGTGCGTACCTGAGTCCAGCCGACAAGTACACTTGTACTCTGTAGGTTTAGTATTCCAAAGTACGAAGTACTTCGTCGCTTGGTCCTGCGGCATATCAGTATCATTTTGATGCAACAATGAACGGGATGATCAATTGATGTGGGCTCCATCCACTTTAGACCACCAGACTTGGAATTGTGGAAGCCGACATGGCGATGTCAGAGCCCCACGAGCCTAAAATTTAACTTCAGTTCCTGTTCTTGACAATAAACTGCAGCATGAAGAACCCACAGAAGGAAATAGGTGCCACCGATACCTAGGAGGCAGGAACTCTTGCACACTTGATTCTGGTAATGCCGATACTTTTTGATGAGCTGAAAATGAAAGTCTGGAACTCCGCCCTTAGCCCTCCATCTTGGTGCGCTTGGTCGCGTCAGTGATGTGGAAGATCAATGAAGGCATGCCGCCACAATATACATTGAAGAACATTGACCAATTGTAACAATAATCTATGATCCTCGGTATCGACATTGCCACCGAGCGCCTGTACTCCAATAAACCCTTTAAGTTGACTCCCGACAGAGCACTTCGCAGTGTACCTGTGGAATCCCTGGACTTACAAGTACTAGATTACTTCGTAGACTTTGTTGCATGAGGATTGTCGTCTCCTCCATACGGAGTATCCGTACGTACGCCCGAGAAGTTTACTGTACGCCTTCATTGTTGGACAGACTCCCAAGCAGGAACAGCTGCCAGGGGTAAGCCTCAACGATTTAAACTAAGATTAAATTACCCCTCGAAGCTTACACAGTGGTCGGTGTTTAAACTAGGTCAATGCTACTAGTTGAGTTGACTTGATACTGGAGATGCTTTGATGGAGAACCTCGACCAAGTGTGGCAAAGCAAACATCAAATCCACTTCGCGGTTTACAAGTACGGAGTAAACTAGTTTACTTCGACCAAGTCATCTATGATACATCAGATTGATGGGACGAGACTGGTGGCGGTGGCGTGTACCTTGAGCTAATCTTAACATTTAAACGTTTACTTCGTAGATCGTGCGTACTTGCAAGTTGCATTCGTCGTGAAATTGTGTGAATGACGTACTTGGACTTGAAGATCTACTGTCGATGATCAAGAATCCACCAGGCATTAACTGGACCCTGAACGTCCTCCCAACGGCTTTCCTCCCGCCTTATTTTACCACCAACGCCGCCACTCGATCTTCATTCCTCCCGAAACGGGCCACGTGTGCCGTATAAACTCCCAAGAATCATGTTCCGAATGCAGACCCGTATCCCGTGAGCCGTCCGCACTGCGTCGATGGTGTCCCATTGTTGGAAGCCCGCCACCACATCTAGCAAATATTTTGCCTCACTCTTACACACACCAGTTGTCGATCACTGACAGGTCGTAAGTTAATTTTTATCAAAGTGAACTTCTCTCAGTCTTCAGGCCACGTCCTGTGCCCACGACGTAATACTACACACGATGACGCGCCCGAGAATTCCGGACACTCCAGACTACATTACAACAGTGTTTTCGATATATCGTCTACTCGCCACCTATATTTGGCTTTTAGAAAAGAAGTCTTGCTACTTTACGTATTCTGACAGACTAAAATCCCACACCGTGATATAGAGCAATAATTCTTGGCAGTGGTACATTTCCCGCATTGCCCAGGCTAACACATGTGGTCGGATAGTCCAGTCTTCGTCCTCAGGGCTGGCGCATGATGAAACTTCTCCGCTTGGCCCTGGATGCCTCTCCTCTCCTCCAGAAATATGTGCCGTGATGACGTGACGACCTGACGTGGCGGCCGAAACCGTTGGAAAGCACCGAAAAGAGCTGGTAACAATCCCCCAACCAATCTCTCTGCCCACGAATCCCCACGCTCGCGGGCGATATTCTAGATCATTACCGTGCACAGTATCGCGCCTTGGGCCAGGCCGCCCTTCTAGGTCGGGGGGATGAGCCCTCGTCGGCAGAGTATGCGTAGATAACCGGCCCTCAAAAACCAAGTTCGCTATTCGACGAGAGCATGTAGCATGACGTAAAGGGTAAAGAGTCCCTGGATAGAGTCGTTTGGCGGCTAGACCCCACGAAAGGTTACTCGTGTCTTCGAATGGGATATTTGGAGAGATTGCCCTGGCTCGTACGCACGAGGCCCGACGCGTATATGATATAGAAATAGGTATTTCGAGGGAGGACCTGCTCTAGGACCAGAAAATAGTTGGTTATGGGAATATCATCGGGGTACCCCCAAGAGTTGCTGGGAGTCCGTGCCCAATTTGCGGCGGAATATTCATTCGAATGGGGTAGGATCGATTGTTCGCTCCTCCTCATGTAATCCTGCCCTTCAATGAGGCGACGACTATCGGGGTAGAGTCCAAGAGACTGGTTGTTCGTGGGAACTAGGCCGGTCTGCGGTGCCCGGATGTAAACTAGACCAAGGGCCGTGCTTTACATGCGTTCTACGGTACCGGGTTTATTCATTCCATTCCGTGTGTATTAGACACAACGCCTACAAAATAAGGGAGGCGTTGGCATACTCGCTATCAAGGGCATCAAACAATGCCCTGTAGCTGGGGCAGATGAGCCGGCGGGCCGCACATGCCACTGCAAGTGTATAGACCACAGTTTGGGTTTCACAGGGACAAGAGAATCGAGATGGCGAACTTATGAATTCCTATTTAGCTAAACCGACACAAAACGACGGGGTATGTTGTACAAGAGAGGGATGCGAGCGATTTGCCCTCCCTTAATCCTTCTTCAAGGGGACGACGATCTCCTCAATACCTTCCTTCGTGATAACCATCATCTGAAGAGCATCACCAACCTCAATATGGCGCTCTACGGCGCCGTCGAATGCATCCTTCACCAAGTTCTCGACCTTGGTCCTCGAGAGTGCGACTCGCTCCCTCTCCTTCAAAGCGTGTCCTTCGCCACTTCCCGGTATGAACTGGTTCTTGAAGTTGACTTGATTATCGAGGAACGGCATAATCAAGCTTCCTGCGGCACCTCCGGCACGGCACTGCTCCCTCTCGTAGCTTCCCACCGGGTCATACGAGTAGACGGCTCCGGTTCCATCCTCGTCAATGCCACCCAGGATGGCATGGGCGTAGTATGGGAAGAACCTCTTCTGGTAAAGGATAGTTGCTAGGCGTTGCGCGCAAGCCTTGACAGAGATCGGCTTTCCGTGACGATAGCGGTACATTTTGCAGATGGCATCAAGACGGTCCTTGAGCGCTTCGCCGTCGGCAGCGAAGCCTACCACAGACAAAACTATCGTTGCATCGTCCTGGGACGCCGTCGTGCCGCCAATCTTGAACACCTTTGGCGCCCATCGAGTGTTGATGGAGTATCCAGAGGTATGTCGGGTGTCGCCCGCCACGATCACGAAGTCATCGCCAGCAATCGCAAGAGTAGATCCTCCGTTGTCAGAGTAACTAAGAAAAAAAGAAGAAAAAATAACATGGTTAGAGCCTATTAACAATACTGATGGTGAAACGGCGAAACGAGGAAGCCTTACGGGCTGAACCGATGCTCCCTGAAGTTACCTTGGGCAGTATGTGGTGTATCAGAGAAAGAATAGTTTGGGCCATTCATCAAGGGGTTTTGGCTGAACATGGCTGCAGAGTGCTCCGGAGCAACTGAAGTCTGTAGTGGATATCGTGGATGTAGAGCGCGCGGTTATTCGAATCGAGGAATTGGGGATGAGAACAAGATGGTGGTTGAAATTCGGTGGGCTGCTAGCAGGCTTCAATCGAAGTTGTTCTGTGATGACAGCATGATTAGTGCACGCGTCCTAGCTGGAGCCTTGCGCAGGAGCTTCCTGCTTAATTGCAACAGCAGTGACAATTGGACAAAGCTGTAGAGGGTAGCTTCAGATGACTAAGCAGACTTTTTGTTGGGTGAGATTGCGCTGTCTTGGCAACGACGTACTTCGTATTGTTCGATTTCAAGATGACGAGAGAACGCACTTTATCGAATCCATAATTTTTGAATTCGTGAAAGTCGATCCGCACTTGACTTTACGGTGCAATTCCGACCCTATCCTTGCCTTATCCGTTGCTTTGGAAGAGTTTGGGTTGGACTTTGGGGAGAAGCTCCGTTCTTTGCCCTCATCGGTCGCGGACGAACCCCTTTGACTGGCATACGCGTTCGTCTTCCGTTTCCTCACCCGACTCGGCCCTCTCGATACAATGGGTAGAGATATTCGGCAGCGCGCGCTGCAAAAGCTAGCCTCGCTCTCCGCCGGCAGCTCTCCTTCGTCCTTCGACAGATCTGACTTTGACCGGCTCTGTAAAGCCTGCCATACGGGTCTCAGGAGCCGTGATTATACCAATGGGCACCCTGCCGCCGCAACACGTATTCCCATGGTATGATGAACACTCGTAGCCCCCCCTTTTTTTGGGTTTCACTGTTGTTCGTAGAATAGGCAGTTAATTTACTAATACTATTGTCTAATAAGACCATTCGCGAGTTTGAAGTCCTGCTAGCCCTGTGCAAAGCTGCACCTAGCATCCGGAATGCCCAAAATGCCCAGCGACTCGTTCATCAACTTGCTCCCTACATCCTCGAAGCTCATGCGCATTCGTTCGTCCCTTCGCCGTACTTTCGAAACATTGAGCCATCGCCGACGGAGGCCCTCGCTTTCCATACAACGGCTGCTCTCCTAGTGCTAGGGAACAGCTACGAGGATCTCGAAGAGAAGGTGGCAGAGAGTATCTGGGCATTTGTTAATGCTTGCGGAGTCGCCGCTGGGAATATTGTGTCGCGCCAGGCTGAAGACGTAGAAACGTCGAGCGTCGAAGATGCTATTAGAACTGCGACTATTGCCGTTGCTTTGCTTGGTTTTATGGATGCAGCTTCCGCGCAAGTCGACTTCTGGAGGGCTGGGGGGAGGCTCTCTTTGGTTAAGAGGCTTCGGGATATACTTTCCGAGTCTTTCCTCTTAGCTGTTGAGACCGCCTTCTCGACTCTGAGAAATACACACCCGAATGAACGTCAGTCCAAGGAATGGAGGCATCACCTCCGTCATTACGCCGGAACCGGTCGGCCTCTCGGCGCCATGCTGTTGCAACGTAGCTTTTCCTGGTTGGTGGTTTCGGCTACCTCTCTCTTGGTTGTCGACGCGAAGAATTTGCGGCAATCTAATGTTCTTGACCTTCTCATTTCCGGTGAAGGTCGGCTAAGACCCATGTCCTCCAAGAGCTCGGAAGCTGACTTTAGATCCGTGGAATGGTACGCCAACCTTGTCGTTGATCAAATGAATTTCCTCGAGGCCTCTGCGGACTTTGACCAGCAGCTCGCCTCCTCGTGGCAGCAGAAGATGGCTTTCGCCGTAAAAGCGGCATCCCTCATGGGCTATGTTTGTTGCGCTGCCCTCAATGCCGAAGCCGCCGACATCGACATCCTCATGTCTTGGCTGGAAGATGTCCTTGTTGACCCTGTTCAGATGGCCGACGAAGCCCTAGCTACGGCGGTACTGAAGAGTCTGACCTTGGTGTGCAGGATTTCGCCCATGCTTGCTTCGACTGTAAGCCGTCTTCTGCCGAGGTTCATCGTCCAATCTGCCTCTAATTCAGCAACTGTGGCGACGGCATCCAACTGCCTTGCATCTATCTTGCGATTATTGTCCAACGACGCCATCATCACTACTCTGTACACTCTTGGCAACGTACTCAGCCCCGGGTCGAATCGTGCCGTCAATGGCGTCAATGGTGCCAATGGCGACTTGTCGACAGACAGTCCGAGTGTGCCCGTTTACGCCGGCCGTCACTCCACTGGTAGTTCCATCTCCCTCCGCCTAGACGGGGAGGAACATACGGCTGTTGCATATGGCAATGTTGTTCAGGCAATCTGCGGTATAGCCGAAGCGTCTGGGGACGAGAAGATCATAGCCCTGGCCCTTTCGATGCTGCTCCAAAAGATAGGCAAGGTAAACAGCAGCGTCAATGCACAGATTATCACGGGGGCTGCAGCACTGTCCCTAAGGGGCGGCCAACTTGAGTTCCGGTCCCTCTTGAAGATGTACACGAGGATCTGCCGCATTGCGGTTGCTGAAAATAAAGAATCGCTCTTGACCGCAGTAAGCATCGTTCCTGGCCGAGGTTCATCCCCTTGTGTCTTTTCTTCCCTTTCCGCTAACGACATGAAAGGTTATGAAAGCCCGCTGCTACATATCGGCCAACCTTCGACCTGACTCTCCCCTCTTTGATACTTACTGGGAGCACCTCCTCGACTCCATTATTTCTGTGGGAGATGTCCAGCAATCCAGTCCCACCAAGGACTCTGATGTGCAGCTAGCCGCTCACGACATTGCCCAGCTCCTTCGGCCTTTGGCTGTTTTCATGGCTTCTAACGATATGTCCGTCGATGCCATCACCGAGGATGAATCTCACTCGATGCTTCGTGATGCTTGGTTTAATATTGTTGTCCATGGGTTCCTTCCTTCAAGCGAATTGGGAGAAAAATGGATCAACGAACTACGCATAATGGCCGTGCACTCTCCTCCTCTTGTTGCCGAGCAGCGAGGGGAACAGGTGGAGAGTGATATTGAACTCAATACTGTTCTTCGTAGAGGGATGTCCTCTGAACGTGAGGCAATGCAAAAGAAGCATCTTGGCGAGCTCTTGCCCTCGAGATCATCCGATATCCGCAGCTTGAGCTACCGAAAGGTGATCTTTTTGCAGGCCGCCTACCTGGTTGAAAGTCTCCGGGCCGATGCCGGTGATTGCACCAAGGCGCTCTCCTACTTCCTCGAGCCTAGCATGCGCGGGGGTGCAGTGAGCAGCACGATGGAGGCCCTTGCTGCTGCCGTTGTTGATAAGTATCTCGACAAGACAATGGCCGGAAAGGATACCGCATTCACTTCTCAGTATGTCGCACTGCAGTTGGCTTCGATATTCTGCAGTTGCTGTCACCGGATCGAGCGTGTCCAGCAAGCAGCGTTGGCTTGTGCCGACCGAATTTTGCGCGATGTGCCGTCTGCTCTTTGCCACAGGTCGTCTCTCTTCGCGCTTCTCGAACTGCTGACGCTCATGTGGACGAGCTGCCTCGAGGAAGAAACTGATTTATATGAACCGCAGTCGACATTCACCTCGCGTCTTGGCAATGTCACGGTCGAGCTTTCCCATGACTACGATTATCGAAGGCGCACTCTCAATATTCTCACCTACAAAGCCAAGGCCTGGGTCTCTGCCGCTATTAACCTCGCCCCTCTCGATGTCAAGGGCCTTTTGCAAACGTACCTCTCCGAATATTACGATGAGGGTGCATACGGTCACACTTCATTCGGAAGATCGTTCGCCGTAGAGCTTGGTTCTTTCATCCCCGCCACGGACCACCGACTACAGTCTATTGAGCCAAACGGAAACTACAAGGCCAATGCCGCGTCGGACTTCATCGCCCAGTACACGACCCGTCAAGAATATAGATATGGCGAGACGTTGCCGGACCGAGGCATGGAGTTAATGAGCTTTATGCATATCAACAGGCGAACTTCGTTTGCGCAGTCTCTCTCCCATGAAAGCGCCAATGCTGCGACGGCCTTAGCCCACGTCGAGGCTCGCCTTCTTAGCAAGAAGGGGACCCCGCTGGAAGAGGTCCGAGCTATCCTACGCAGAGCAGCTGCTCTTCTTTGCAGAAGCACGCGTGACGAGTCTGCCGTCGTTCACTACCTTGTCTCCATTCCGTTTGCCATGTTTACCAAACAGTCAATCAAGCTAGGCGCCTCGCTGTGGTTGGGGGTTATTAATGAAAACCCGCGCCTGGAACCCCGGCTTCTTGCCGAGATTGCCCAACAGTGGGAGCTTACCATTCAGCGCCGCCTCGGCTTATTTAGTATTGCATTGAAGTGAGTCTACACGCCAATCCCCGGTTGTTTCTAACTACTGCCGGTTAATAAGTGCTAAGAAGCCCGTTTCACAGTCATCCCGATCCCTTCACTGTTAAAAAGGAGTTTAGCCCAAGCGATCTCGAAGCTGTCGCTAAACGGAAACAGCTTGTGCACAACCTCCTATCCCCCCATGCATGGCTGATCCTGTTCCTTGGGAGCCACTTCAATGCCACGCATTTGGGTAGCCCAAATGTCCAGAAGATCTTTCTCCGTCTCATCGACGTCACTCTTGATGCCGTCCAGGCCTCGACGCCCCATCCGCTGGCTCGCAAGATTCGCCTTGAGATTTTGCTTCTTGGCCTACGGGTCCTCCGTGCTTGCACGAACATGGGCGCGATTGCCGAGTGGCGTCTCAAGGATAAGATTTTATCCGCAGGCCTGAGTTGGTTCAAGCTATCGCCGCGATACTCGTTCGGAAATAATATGCTCCAGGTCAAGACGGAACTACGACTTCTCACCGACGTTCTCAGTGCACTTAAGCTTGTTTCATATATTGGCGCTCATGCCGTTGGCAGCATCAAGTCCCTGCAGGCAAAGGAGCAACTTCTTACCATCCTACTCGAGAATGAGCAGGCGCGGTTGGGCGTCTGGTTGGACCCAATGAATGAGGCCGCCCGATCCCAGTCCTTCGGGACTAGCATGTCCAAGAGCGCTCTCGAGGTTTGTCTCTTCATATTTGCGAGCTCTTTTTTACGTTCTTCTTTTTTTTTTTTTTTTTTTTTTTTTTTTTTGCGTGAGCCCGCTAACACTGGCGTTCGCCCAGTCCGCACTATTGCAACTCGTCCGTACCGCCTGGATGGAAGGCCCATCAATCGCAATCGAGTTATCCACACGATTCCCATTCCCTAGACTTCAAACCCAGATCAGATGGCTTCTACTTAATGTACCGTCCCGGGCCATCGATGAGCCTGAAGCGCTCCCGATCATTCTGGGTGGCCTCCTTCCTGACGATGTAACCTTCCTTCAGCTCAAGGTATGTACTCAACCTGCATCTTTTTCGCTGTGAGTTGGGCCTCGATCACTAATTCACGTACGCAACAGCACCTCCTGTACTGGGCACCCGTAAATCCAGTCACTGCAATCACATTATTCATGCCGAGCTACCAGAACCACCCTTTCATCATCCAGTATGCCATGCGGGCGCTGGAGTCTCACTCTGTTGATGTGACGTTCTTCTACGTCCCTCAGATCGTCCAGACTCTCCGATATGATGCCCTGGGATATGTGGAACGCTTCATTCTTGAGACCGCACAGTTTTCTCAGCTCTTCGCTCACCAAATCATCTGGAATATGAAAGCTAATTCCTACAAAGATGACGATGCGCAGATTGTAAGTTGTTTCCCTCATTTTCTTTCCCTCATTTTCTTTCCGCCTTTTCCCATTAAGCCGATACTTACCAACCTCACAATAGGAGGATGCCATCAAGCCAACGCTGGATAGTGTAATGAAGAAAATGGTGACGAGCTTTAGCCCGACCGACCGGAACTTCTTTGAGCGAGAGTTTTCCTTCTTCGATGAAGTGACGGGTATCTCTGGGAAACTGAAGCCTCTTATTAAGAAGTCGAAGCCAGAGAAGAAGCTGAAAATCGAGGAAGAGCTCCGCAAAATCAAAGTTGAGGTTGGAGTATATCTTCCTAGCAATCCAGACGGTGTCGTCATCGGTATCGATCGCAAGTCGGGAAAGCCCCTCCAGAGTCACGCAAAGGCGCCCTATCTTGCCACTTTCAGGATCAAGAAGAGCAGGATCACTGCCGATGAGTCGCCTGAACTAATCGACGATGCCGGTAAGAAATCTCAAGAGCCCGAAGAGACCTCGATTGAAGTGTGGCAATCGGCTATTTTCAAAGTGGGCGATGACTGTCGCCAGGACGTCCTCGCCCTGCAAATGATTGCGGCTTTCCGGGGCATTTTCCATACCGTTGGATTGGACGTGTATGTATTCCCTTACCGAGTCACGGCTACAGCACCAGGCTGCGGCGTCATCGACGTGCTCCCGAATTCGATTTCTCGAGACATGCTCGGCCGCGAGGCTGTCAACGGGCTCTATGATTATTTCATTTCCAAATACGGCAATGAAGACTCTCTTCGGTTCCAAAAGGCCCGCAACAATTTCGTCAAGAGTATGGCTGCGTATTCCGTCATCTCGTTCCTCCTCCAGTTCAAAGACCGCCACAACGGAAACATCATGATTGACGATGCCGGCCATATCATCCACATCGATTTTGGCTTCTGTTTCGATATTGCTCCCGGTGGCATCCGTTTCGAGCGCGCCCCCTTCAAACTCACAACCGAGATGGTGGCTGTCATGGGCGGAAACACCGAGCACCAATCTTTCAAGTGGTTCGAGGAGCTCTGCGTTAAAGCGTTCCTCGCCAGCCGGCAGTACTGCGAGAAGCTCGCCCAGATCGTCCTCTTGATGATGGACAGCGGCCTTCCTTGCTTCAAGCCGGAGAGCGTGAAGCACTTCAGGGAAAGGTTCGTCTTGGAGAAGTCGGAGAGGGAGGCGGCGGACTTTATGAAGGATCTTATCAGGAAGAGCTATGCGAGCTACTCCACGAGCATGTATGATCAGTTCCAGCTTTTGACGAACGGCATTCCATACTAATTTGCGGGTGTGCCTTCGTCGGCAACGCGCCCCGGCCGCTTGTTCAAGTTGTACTAGGAGGAGGTACTTGACCAACCAATTCGTGGATTGTTGAGGGCCACTGTCGTGAGCCATGATTATCTATTCTTACACTATTTTAAACCTTTCTACTGTATCTAATTTATACGCACTCTTCGGTCTGTCCAATTCATTTATCTTTCTTACAGCTTTTCGCGTCAACACCACCCGCCCACCAACTACTCAGTTTCACTGAGACACATGCGTCGGGACATTGTAACTATCGTAGTCGACATGAACGAATGCTCGGTCCACAATAGGAACGCTCTCGAGGAAATACGTCAGGACCTCACTGGAGAAGGCGTATTAGTCCGCGGAACACACTCAACAGAATCCAACACGAGTAGAAACGGAATCTTACCTTAGATCGTGGCTATCCTTGAGTGGCGTATTCGCCTCGAGAATAATGTCGACCTGTATAGCGCACCATTCGTCAGTATATCTCTCCTTCCACACGTTGACTGATCACGAGGAGGACTCGCTCCGTGCAAGAGGAGCAAGAGCCGGTGGCCCAGCATATCGAGAGAAAGGCAGAGCAAAACAAACCTCTACAAACAATCTATCACCGGCGTGATAGGCTCTTAGATTCTGGATCTGCTTTATCGCGGTAGCAAACCTCATGGTAAGATAGAGAACTAGCGTCATATGGCCCTCTTAGTTAGCAGCCAGCATTGGGGGGCACCTTGGCAAGCGCATTTTCTCATTCTTCTTCATTTCCCAAGGGCAGATGACCTTGGCGGTTAACTTACGAATGTTACGCTCATCCGGTTGGGCCGAGAAGCCCGTCAGGTTGCGCATGTGATGCATGGACGTAACAGTCCAGGTGGCCATGACAACCAGGGAGAGGACAAGACCGCCAAAGGAATCGAGCCACCATATTCGGGCGTAGAAACCGACTGTGAAGTTGTTTAGCAAGCAATGCGCTGCGGGAAAGAGGGCGGGAAAAGAACAAGCTAGTCTTATTGGAGGATGGAGGATGGAGGACTGACCGATAGGGAAGAGGATCGACCCCGTGTTGAATATTACATCGGTTAACGCGTCATCGGCTCTAGCAGCTTGTTAGTTAAAACGACACATTATAGACACAACGAAACAACTCGGGGAGACCTACAGAGCGCGGACGCTGGAGTTCTTGATGACACGGCACCACAACCAGACAGCCCCCTTTATGACCACGGTGCTAAGCATGACGAGGAGGGCGGGGAGTCCTCTGTAAAGGGGGCGGAGTTAGCAAGGCAGAAGAACACAAGGTACATCGATGGTCGCCAGCAACAGGGGGAAAGAAAAAGGGGGGGGGCCGCTTACAGCTCAAGGATTTCATGGTTGGATGATAGTAGGCGTTGGATGGACTCCAAGGCAACCTGAGTAAAACAAGTGACCATGATGACGGAAAAGACTAGGATCCCCACGGGTTCCAATCTGCGAGCTATATCAGCACCGGACGTGGCATGGGGCAGAGCAGGATCGGGACGTGTCGCAGGAATAGGGTATGTTTTGTCGCTTACTTGCGCCTTCCAACGGGGTACCGAAACTGATCGGTCTGACTTGCAGAGATTAGACTAGTCGTCGTCCATACAATGGCGGTGCTCAAGAAATCCAGAACGGCATCGACCAAGCTCGCCAAGACAGACATGGAAGGAACCGACGCGACAACGATGACCTTGGCAACTAGTAGAATAACGTTGGCGATGGTGTTGACGTAGATTGCAATGGTGACTATGGGATCGTCATGATCTAGTTCAGCGTCCTCCAGCCACGGGGCGTAGGGCTTTACGGGGTTGGATTCGGCTCCAGCCTCCTCCTCATCCCGGGCTAGAAGGGGGGTAGTTTCAGAAACGCGAAGGATATCTTTCGCCGTTCGCTTCACAGGCTTCTTTTTACCAGGCTGGCTCGTCACATCGGCCGGAGGCGATTCCGAAGTTCCTTCCTGACTAGACATTACGGCTGTTGACGAGTGAGTGGAGGAAGCTTCCTCATGAATAGTCTGGGGCACTTCAACTGCGCGGAAGGCGGAGGCGTCCAAACGCGCAGAATACTCATTCAGCAGCTCATGGTGAATGGATGAATCTAGTAACGCGTCGATGTACATGTACTGACGTATCAGGTCATTCACGCGCTCATAGTACTTGCGTCTTTGACGGAAGCCAGGTAATGTCAGCTCAACGGCGCGTTGCAAGCTTAGCTGGAATGATGGGGGAGTGGCCAGCGGCTCACTTACATAGGCTTGCGCAGGGTTTTGAGCTCGGCTTCAGATTTCCAGTATTTGCTCCACTGATACTTGCTGCTTTCCTTTCCGAGGAGCATCATGCTCCTCATCTGCGGATCGGCAAGGATCTGGGAGACGCGTCGCTCGTCGGCCAGGTGTCGACGGCGATCTTCGGGGGATTCTGCGGGCCAAGGACTCCGGGGAAGGGGGGGAATATCTTCATCTTCGGGGCCCATGCTCCATGACATTCGGCGAAAAGAGCCGGCGAGGGATGCAGAGGAATTGGCCCTCATCAGCGAGCGATAGGGGAGTTCATCTGGCTCGAATATTTGAGGAGGATGATGCAGCACATGGCTCGCGCTGAGGTCTGGAGAGGATGTTTCTGCCATGGCGATCTTGGCAAGCCGCGGCTGCTCCCCCAAGCTTCGTGGATAATACCAGCTTCGTTCGTGAACTTGCTCGAAATTTCAGCCTCACGATACAAGACTTGAAGACACAGACAGCCCTTTTTGACCTTCCCTTCTGCAGAACCGCCTTGATTTAAGTGAGTAACATATCTAAAGATGTAAAAAGATAAGAGAAAGGAAGGGAAGAGAAATGCACGCAGATGTAGAAAAATGCACGCAGAGGCGAGATTCTCAAGAACACAGGATCTACTCAGTTACAGACTTTGTAGAAATAACGTCGCCTCACCGATTTTTTAGCGTGTTTCTGTCAAGTGGAGGAATCCCCTGCGTGGACGCCCAAAGTACGAAGTCAATTCCTACGTAGAGTTGTATGGTCGATGGGAGAGATCAAGTGATTCCGGGGGCAAACAAGATCGAAATTCCATCCATCTTTGGCGATAAAGTTTTGCAATTCCGTTTCATCAACGAAAACCATTTGTTTTACGGTGACTATCCACTTTCTGCGCTCTTGCATCCGCTTGCATCTTGATCCACTCCATGTTTGCAAAACACACCTCGTGGCAAGGAGCTCGGGACATGCGGCACACTTTACAAAGGTAGTGATGAACCACCGTACGCATACACTACTCCGTAAACTACATCAAGGGATGATCGATGATGTCGAATGTCGAATGTCGAATGCACCCAGACACAGCATGCTCTGTTGGACTTAGGGGAATTAATTGGTCGATTCGAAGAATGTAACGCCACTATATATATCTATCAATTGATGTCGAGGCGCAACTCACAGAATCCTGGTGCCAATATTACTAGTATGCGTACATAGCTTGTAATCTAGTATGCGTATCTCGATAGAAAATATTCTCGATGTTAGTCTCCACGACTCCCTGTACGGACCGGGCGCAAAGAGTACGAGGCAATATTACCCAAAACTTCCTCGATCGTCAGTCCGGGGCGGCTAGTGTTTGGCGCTCAGCTCTGAACGCAATACGATGTACTGCGTGGTCGATCCCAAGATTCTCAGCTGGGACGTTCAGGAGGGACCCGGTTGGGGAGCAATCGAAGCTCCTTCCGGGTGTACTCCGAAGTACTGTTACTGCCGTGTACTACGCGTGGCGCCTCATGGTGTTCTGCCACTGCACAGGTATACGGCGATAGAGTGTACCGGTACCCGCACGCCTTTGCTGGTGGAGAATGACGATGTTGCTTCCTTCGAGATCAATGTGAGGACGGCGCCACCGTGTGGGTGTGTGTATCAAGTCCAAGAAGTAGATTAGTCAGAGTGGTGTACAAGACGGCTACAACTCCTACTGGCCATACGAAGTACTTCGCAGTTAGAACCGGGGGGGGACTGGCCATATTAATGAACGCCAAGATAGCCATTTCCTTTTCATGGAGAGGGAACCCATCCTTCGGCCTCACTAGCAGCTTCGCTTGACCAAACTGGTAATATACCACAGCGTGTATTTTATATTGAAGTATTATTCGGGCTGTGGTCTTGGCTTGGTCAATGTACAAGGGAGCCTTCTCCGTATTAGCGACTTTTTTCACTAAAATAGTGGAGTACGAAGTGGTACTTGACACAGGTACTACACCACGCATACGAAGTATGTTCCAGATCGGATCGAAAAATGGACGGACCTGGTTCAATGTTGATCTCCACATCTGTGCGGATTCATTCAATTGTCTCCTACTAAAAATGAAGGAGGAGGTACCTCGTAGTGTATCTAACTATGTAACTATCGAGGTATGCACCCACCACAACTCAGTATGCTCTCATCAGGACGTTTCTTGTCAGGGTGCTGCTTACAGAACTAAAACACACGCAGAGAAATCTCACACTTAACTGGCAAGGCCCGTGGCCACACCACCGGGCTGCATGTGATAGACGACAGGAAATAGCCTCCATGAATACCTCCTGAAGAAAACGCGACTTGACCCCATCGTGGCACCCGATCACCCCCTTGCTCTCTCCGTGGGACATCAAGTTTGTGCGGCAACATCTTGGCCATCGCGCTTCACTCCGGTCATCACGTCCGTCGTTCAAATACGTGTCGGACAATGTTGTTGACTCGGGGGCGAGCGTTGCGGAATGTGCGAACTCCGGACGTCCATGCGGTATGAAAGGAGGACACTAGAAGCTGTCGTGCCTTGTGCGTGTAGTGTACGAAACGCGTCGTGTTGTTCACGTTTTCTCCACAAAGTGCCCTCGTTTCCCCATCCTCGGTTTCACGGCTTCCTCCACTACGAACCCCGCCTGCATGGGTACTGCACGAAGATCTCTGAATCAAACCGGGCCTCCTTGGCCAGACACCTGTGGATGTATTATCCAAGGAGACGGTGTTAGTCCGGAGAGGCGCCCACGATGAGGAAGGTCGACCCGCCGTCAATGGACGTCGGCTTTCTCCAACTTTGGACTCGACAGACTCTCTCTGCCTCTCTCTGTGTAAAAAGAAAATCACGGCGAAATACTTCGTATCCCCGGAGCCCTTGAGAGGCCGATCATCAGGCGGGGACGCGGCATTATCCGATGTCTTTCGAGGCTGAAAGCTACATTCCCAAGCCATCATTTAAGGGTGAGAAGCTGCAAGCGCCATTCATCCGCCTAGAGGGTGAAAGGGCTAATCCCTTCTATAGACGAAGTAAGTTTATGTGTCTGTACCGGTCAACTTAACGCCGCTCTTGTGGGGGTTCCCTGTCTCCTGGTTCCGGATTGAGATGCGAACATCAATAGTGTACTTTGTAGAGGCAGCGTTGCATTTGGGAAGGGACTCCTTCAGAAGAATGGATCGCAAACTTCTACTTGCAGAAACGTTTTCGAGCTTGGAATCGTAGTGTCTTAGACAATGACATAGTCCAGCACAATGGATTGGTGCTGTGGATATCGAACAAACATCTTGTGCTACCTTCTTCAGTCTGATTAAGTATTAAGATGCATATGTGAATGGAACGAATTTTGTCTGTTCGGATAAGTACAGAGTACTTCGACTAGAATTCAAGGGTCGGATGATACAATATTGGTACATTGAATCGCAAGTACTTGACGCCTGAGTGAGTACGAGAGCATTGAATGCATTTGACCTCGTATTGCTGATTAACTTCGTGTTGAGTCAGCCGCTACTTCGTACTTCGTCGCTCAACTTGATCTGCTTGCCCTGCCCCATGAGATAAGCCAGAACTTGCTTCCTTGTCCTTGTCTACGGCGTCCCCAGCGGAGCCTAGAACCGTGCTAATGTCCTCGTGTCCTATTCGTTGATAGGAGAGCCTACTCCAGCTTTGGCGAGACGCAATAATAATCTATGTATTCTCACAAAGTACCCGGAGGACCACAATCAAGGGTAAGGGTGGCATCTCAGGTCCTCGGCATCGTTCATTCGTCATGCATCTTGACAGCTGTCCCTTATGATGGTATGTACGAAGTACTTATACAATGCGCAATGTCTCTTGGGTTATTCTTGGACTGTTCGCACTTCGTACTACATATTTCATCCAGTCCGTGTGGTGGATAGCAAGAGGTAATAGAACAGAGGCGCTGGGTGAAGAGTTTGAAAAACAAATAATTTATGCGTGACAGCGAAGGCGAAATCTTTTTGTACTTGGTGGCGCAAGATACGAAGTAGGAACATAGTTTCTCGATAATACCACGCAGTAAGGATGAGGTTGACTTACAGTCGTGTCAACGTGCGAGAGGAAAGGATTGTCGTCCAAATTCTGGTTGCACTGCTGAATGAGCATCCGTTTGGTGATCAGTTACCTTCACATTAGTTTAATACAGCATCATGCTCCAGACCACCATGTACGAAGAAGACTTAGTTTCGAGAAAACCCCTGGTGTTCTCCTTTCTTACCACAATGGCCTGGCGTACAAAATTACAAGTAGTTCGTGGTGCACGAAGCACTACAAAGTAGTGCGGTCAGATGAACACTGCTGAGTACTTCGTAGGTCAGGTCGTAGAGTGTACTTCGCACATTACACCACACAAGAACGTGGGCGAAGACATCTGCTCTCTAAATCGGAAGGGGTTTGTTTGTCTTAGTGTGTTAGTGTGAGATATTACTTCGTACTTGGACAAGTAGACACCATTGATTGAATTACACGACATAGCGTACAAAGCCAGCAGTGACCACGACTCGTACCCTGTACGAAGTTCAAACAGAGTCGATGGAAATGACCAGGACTTCATAACCTGCGTAGTAGAGGACACCCCACTCACTACCTTTGTACAAATGACTGAAGCAAACACGATGAAGACCCAGGCTGGCCAGCCTAGCCAGCCACAGTCACCAAAACAGAGGCACTGACCATTTACCACAGCCTGACAAACCTCTCACTCTGAGTGTTGTATGGATCGATTGATAAACCCCATCTCGGTCATCGAATGCCATCAACCTCTTTTTGAATTCCTTCGTTCTCTTAATTTCACTTCACGAAGGTCACACAGGCCGTGGCAAGGGGACTTGGAAATACCTCGCTTCCACAAGCACAAAGTATTACTTGCTGACCACAAGATCATGTCGATATTGCATGCATCAGATCAATCCATCAAGCCCATTTACGAAGTACAAAGTACGTACATGCAATCCGGGTTTGCTCGAGCAATATTGGCCTCTGGGGAGATGCGCCACTGGAATTGCGCCAATGGCTAAATTCAACCTGGTTCCGTCCAGGTCGGCCACGGTGGCTGCTCTTGTGTTTCTCGAACTTTAGACGAAGTATTAAATAGTTCGAAAAGTACCAAGTAAAAGCCAGCGAGCCCTAACATAGTGCTCCATTGCTGCGGCCTGTCAATTCCGAGCCCACGTACCTACTGAGTACTCTGTATGTATTATGTGGCCATTCATTCTTCCTGTGAGGGTTGTTAGGTAGATATCATCGTGGACGCGTATCTTTTGGAGTGTACCTCAGTACACAATCAATCTATTAGTATGACGAGACAGCGCAGGGCCCAACAGTGAATGATCAGATGTGATGTGGAGACTTCGACCGACGAAGAATCCAGTGGCTCATGCGAGTCAAAGGAGCAATTGAGCCAGGTTGATGATGAGGCTAATTATTCCTTCGTAATCTACTTGTACGACGCAACGACATACGCATACTCCCGCGAAGAATGCCCCGTTAGACACATACTTCGTCTTTTGTCTATCACCTCATCATCAAATGGACGTTTACTCGGTTGAATATTACTGTATCGGGTTATACCACTAGACCTCGCTAGTCTCCGGTATACTCCACCGCCTCTCTTGCTCCAAGGTCCAGTCTCGTCATTTCAAGTCAGTTCTCCGAAGCAATGCCCAATGTCCGTCCTCGTTTCTCTTTTCCCATTGAATACTTTCGGACTTTGTACTTGTAGCAATATACCTCACCTCACTGGTGAGGAAGCCGCCTGTGATTCCGCCAACACACACCCCTAATCCCAATCCCGCAGAGGACACGCCCTTGAAAAATCGGGCATATCCACTCCTCCTTCCCGCTTCGCCAGACTTGGAATTCCAGCTCCTTTCTTCCTCCTCGCAGCAATAATAATAATAGTACATACCCACACACCACACATTTGATCACACATCACAGATCACGCATCTTTCATTGTTGTTACGGCTGCGACATGTCTGACTGAACTTTTCTCGACATTGTCGGCCATCGAAATGCCTCGATGTCCCCCTAACCATCTACTCTTCCTCCAGCAACATTGACTTTACCAAGTCCGCAACCGGTCGATCCGCCCATTCGAATTTCACACAGCGCAGCGAATAGTGCCTTAATCCCCCCACCCCCCTTTGACAAGTAATATTGGTTGGCGGTCCCGCCCTCCCGTGGCCCTCGCTCTACCTTCCCTGCCGTTACCCGCCGCTGATTTTCCCTTGCAAACTCGCCGTCTGTATTTCTCTCGTTGACCGTCGCTCACTTCCTGTGCTGTATCGATCGTCGGTCCGCTGTCTACGTCTCAGCTCGGCCTCTTCGCCTTAACGCTCGCGTTGTATTTCGGCCCCTTTGGTTCCTCCGCACACCTGCATCTACTCTACACGACCTAGATATTCGCGACCTCTCTACCTTCGCCCCTTTCCCTCCAGATCGTATCATCCGAATCATCCGACATATCAGAGTCGCGCTGTTTTCTCCATAATAGTTACTCTCCGCTGCCTTCAACCTGCGCACAATCCGTCTCCGTAAGTCTCCTTCAATCCCGTTTCCTCCACTCCTCTCCGCCGATTCCACCCACATTGCACCTTGGTGATGAGGAAAGCGTCACCACGCTGAAGAGGGTCTGGGGTTGGGCCAGTCTCCAGAGCTTTCTCGCCCAACTAGCGTTGTCTCTCCTGTGAATCAACTACGAACAAATGAGACGTTCTTGTCGCCTGGTTCCTCTCGACGAAAGGTCTTCAGATTATAAATGCCACTTTCACTTCTCATGTTCGCATTCCGACCCTTGAACCTAACTGGCCTCGGTGTGTGAGCTTGGCGGGCAAGCGTTCACGTTCACCTAGTTATGATGACCGTTTGCATTCTCATGATGCCTGACCTAGGGCATCGCCAGTCTTTACGTGCCTCAGACTGACTTTTCTCCGTTCCGCAGCCTTTTCGTTGCCCTTTCCGCAATCGAGCGTGAGAAAGGAGGCGATTTCACCTCGCTGTTTAACCAGGAGAGAGGGATCTTCCCTACGACTGTACACCTGCCCCTACCGACACTCCCACGGCGAGCGAACCGATTTCCCCTGCCTTATACTACCCACCTTGCGTCCGTCGAGCCGGCGCGGCTGCCCCCTTCTTCCAGCCGAATACATACTCGAGACCGCCCCCGTTTCTCTCTGGAATAGTACTGTTCGAAAGGGCTGTAGATACTTATGGCTAAATTTCCTGTCGCCTTTGGCAAGCGGAAGTCGGCCGCAAACAAGGAACATGCGGACGGTCAGGTTTCCTCGTTCCGCGTCCTGGAACGGACAGAAGTAGAAGGGGTGAAACCTTTCGATAATGGCTCTGGGCTAGGGCGACCAATCACTACAACCACCGTACGACCTTACTCGCAAGTCGACATGTTGGCCGAGGAAGACAACATGTTTACCAGCTTGAAGATAAACAGGTATGCACATCCATCTTGCTGTCTTTTCATTGACCCACTTGTCTCGGACATTTTATTTTCCTTTTCCCCCCCCCCCCCCTGAGTCCGGATGATCGATCACTCCCTGTTGTGTTCTCAGGAATTTTTTTTTCTAAATCTCTGTTTACTCGTGACTTCTACCCTTTCTACCAGAGGTAACCAAGAAACTGGTACTTCCATCGCCATCAGACCCTTCCTAGCGCAGGTCTCGTGGCTCGGTTCTTTTCTCTGCATGCTAATCATTGCAATCCAGGGGCAGCGGGTCCTCCAACACAACCAAAACAGCATCCACTGACACATCATCTCGCCATAGTGCAGTCTCAACCGCGCCGTCCTCCGCTACTCCGTCCGCGGACGTTAGCTACTCACAGGCCGCGGATGACGCTAGGATAGCTAGAAAGCCCTTATCGTCTGATGCCAACCTCCCTCCTGTCCCCAAGCCTCCTAGCTCCGGCTTTCTAAACCGTGCCGGACGTACTTTCTCCTTTGGCTCAAAGAAAAGCCAGCTTCCTCCAGTCAAAGACACACCACCTCCCGTCCCTGTCCATTCTACCTTATCTCGTCCTCGAGGTATGACCGCCACCTCTATAGCTACCACCACCACAACGAGCACCGCAACACCCCCAAAGCTCGACGATGAGGAGTTCAATTTAGATCTTGGTGGCGATTTTGGCAAAATGTTCAATGGCCTCGACAAACGTGCGAGCATGGCAACGGTTCGAGACGCAAGCTCGCATGCCTTGCAGCCTCGGTCTCTCACGGACAACCGCATCCCGCAATCGGCACAGGGCAACTCCCCACGCCCTCCTCACTCCCCCCATTCGATCAACAGCGATAATTCCAACGATGGTCTCCTCAAATCCTCAGCCACCGACCCTCTCCCTTCCCTACCAAGGCAGGCTCCCCCTTCCGTCCAACGATCCAATCGGCCGTCCGACATTATCGAAGATGAAGATGCGAATTTGCTGAGGGAGTCCATCGCTGCGAGCAAGTTCCTCACGACCCCTAGCGCTAGGGGAGGCCAGTCGAGTCGCCTTCGACGAGACGATGACAATTTTGTGGCGGGCTCGTCATGGAAAGCCGAGAAGAGTGGAAATGACGAGAACCTATTCGATAACAGCTTTCTTCATGCAACTAGGGTAGCACACCGATACGTATCGCGGCCACCAAGCCCTCCTCGAAATCGGGTGATGACACCGGCGCAGTTCGAAAAGTACAAGCAGGAGAAGGAACGCATCTCGGGGCAGAGGGGCGATGAAGTGGGTGAGGTCAAGGATGACGAGGATGACGAGGAGAACTACGAGGACGACGACGACGAAGTAGAGAAGTCGAAGCAGGCCGCCAAACAGCGAAGGAAGCAGGAAGCCCACATGGCAGTGTATCGCCAACAAATGATGAAGGTTACTGGGGAATCGGCCAATACCGCTCCGAAGCCTTCATTGGCAACGTCAACACCCATGCCAGTTCCAGCCACAGCCTCCGACGGATCAGACGAAGATGAAGAAATCCCTCTCGCAATCCTCGCTGCCCATGGCTTCCCGAATAGGAACCGACCCCCTACGCGCCCCAGCACAGTGGCTTCGAATCCGAATCTCCACGCCTCCATGATAGCTAGCCAGCAGCCATCCAGGCTCTCTGTAGCTGTGGGTGAGAATGGACCTTCAGCTGCTAGTTCCCGGGTATCCCAGCTCCCCGCATTTGCTAGGAATCTCCCCCAGGACCCTTTCGTTGGCGCTGGCCTCGTCAGGAACTCCGCGAGGGAATCCATTGCGATGGGCGGAGGCGCCCCGGCACCCACCCCGCCAACCTCGTTGCCGCCTGGTGGTTTGGTCGGGGTCATCGCGAGCGAGGAAAGGTCACGGGCCATGCGGCGGGGTAGTCCCAACATTGACGGTAAATTGATCAGCAATGTGAATGGGACCCCGGGCCTTGGTTTTGACCCCATTGCGGGAATTCCACCACAGATGATGTACGGCATGGGCAGCTCGCCCTCGATGCCTCATCTAACGCCGATGGGATATCCTCAACCAATGCCACAAATGATGCTGACACCAGGAGACCAAGCTCAAATCCAGATGACCCAGCAGATGCAGCAGTTTATGCAGATGCAGATGCAGTTCATGCAGATGATGGCAACACAACAAGGCGGTGCTGGACCCCGTCCGAACTCCTTTGTTGTGCCACCCGGATCGGGTGAGATGTCGTCGCGACATTCCTTTGTCGGAGGTGATCTTGGAATGGAGCCTCCGAGATTGGACAACCGCATGAGAACTATGAGCATGGTCCAACCGAGTTCTGCGTCATGGATCCAGCCGATGGGTGCATATGCTCCCTCCATCCGTGTCCAAGGGGATGGGTATGCCCCTTCCATTGCGCCCTCCGAGCGGAGCAATATTGGACTACCCGGTCGCTATCGCCCTGTATCCCAAGCACCGCCGCCTCCTCACGAGGCAATGCGTCGAGTTTCTACGATGTCAGGGGCGCTTAGTTCCTGGGACGAGCCACGGAACTCAGCCCCCGCTCCGGCACCGCCGCCGAAGAACGGGAACAACTCGGATGACGATGACGAGGAGGGGTGGGTCGCGATGAAGGCGAAGAGGGAGAAGAAGCGATCTCTGTGGAAGTCGAAGAAGGGGCTAGGTGGCGGGCTCTCTGCCTTTATATCGTGATAGGGTCTGCATCCTTCATCCGATCCCCGGCATTTGCGTCAGCCTTCTTTACACACCTCTTGGCTTCTCGTCATGTTCATCAAACCCTCCTTGTCTTGTGGATAATAACTATTTCCTTTTTCGAGCTCGCCTACCAAGTATATAATCCGAGGTTCTGTGTTGCCGGGCCGCTCCGGGCGCATCGCTTTCCTTTTTTCCCTGGCATAAGAAGACGCCGAGGAGGTGTGGCGGTTCCTTTTTTTTTTTTTTTTTTTTTTTTTTTT
>NJFT01000353.1:0-27189 GCA_002221725.1 Scedosporium boydii | reverse complement strand
TCATCTTTGATCCGATCCCACGGGGCTGAAAAGGACTGTTACACCTCTTTGTGGTCTGTGACATACCTGTTGTGTTTCTGCTGCTGCAACCTGCACATCCTTTCGCGAATGAGAAGCAAACTTCGACGACCAACTTCATCACCGAGAACAGAACTCGTTTGTTTCCTCTACGTTTGCGTACGCTCGGCAGCTGTGTTGCTAGTTGTTGAACCATAAGTCTTTGGTTCTTAGTTTCTTGATAATGTCGGACCAAGATAACGTCGACTTGGATTCGTTGAATTATGTCGCCAAGGCTCCGTATAACGGCACCGGGCCGACGGGAGGGGATCCGCTGACCGAGAATATGAACATCTGGTACGAGGTGAGTGATGGCCATCGGTTTCATTACATGCGAGATGTGACAAGTAAAAGTTGCAACAACGAGCTGAACTGACTGGAAACGGGGGGATACAGTCCGGAGATCTAGGCTGGGTAATAATGGCGACAGCTCTCGTCCTATTGATGGTCCCCGGTATTGGGTACGCATTACTCCCTCTCAGCTAGCCTTCCTTCCGGGGGAGGGGGGGATCTTCCAACTTGAGACACCGAGAGCACTAACACCGCATCACAGATTCTTCTACTCCGGCCTCGCTAGACGCAAGTCCGCCCTCTCCCTCATCTGGCTCTCCGTCATGTCCGTAGCCGTCACCTGCTTCCAGTGGTTCTTCTGGGGCTACTCCCTCACCTTCTCGCACACCGCGGGCCCCTTCATCGGCAACCTCGAAAACTTCGGCTTCCGCAACGTCCTCGGCGCCCCCTCCGTCGCTTCCGACCGCATCCCCGACCTCCTCTTCGCCGTCTACCAAGGCATGTTCTCCGCCGTCACCGTCGCGCTGGCCACGGGCGCCATCGCCGAGCGCGGCCGCATGCTCCCCTGCGTCGTCTTCATGTTCGTCTGGGCTACCGTCATCTATGACCCCATTGCCTGCTGGACGTGGAATCCTAGCGGTTGGTCGAACAAGATGGGCGGTCTTGACTTTGCTGGAGGAACGCCTGTGCATATCGCTTCGGGGACGGCGGCTTTGGCGTATTCTATGGTCCTGGGTAAGAGGAGGGGACATGGCACGCATGAGCTTAACTACCGCCCGCATAACGTGACGCACATTGTCATCGGGACGGTGTTTCTCTGGGTCGGGTGGTTTGGTTTCAATGCCGGTTCGGCGTTGAGCGCTAACATGAGAGCCATCATCGCCGCGGCTGTTACGAATCTTGCTGCTTGTATGGGTGGCATTACGTGGTGCGTGCTTGATTATAGGCTTGAGAAGAAGTGGTCGACTGTGGGCTTCTGCTCTGGTATTGTTGCCGGCCTCGTCTCCATTACTCCAGGTTCCGGTACGTTTTATCTTTCTTCTACGTTTTTTTTTTTTGCCGAACGAAACCACTAACATGAGATCTTCCATATTCCAGGCTACGTTCCCGTCTGGGCAGCCGTCATCTTCGGCATCCTCGGCGGCGGCTTCGCCAACTACGCCACCAAGCTCAAATTCATCCTCGGAATCGACGACGCGCTCGACATCTTTGCTGTGCACGGCATAGGCGGACTCGTCGGCAACATCTGCACCGCCTTCTTCGCCTCTCGCCAGATCGCCCATCTCGACAACGTCCAGGTCATCAAGGGCGGCTGGATCGACCACCACTGGATGCAGCTCGCCTACCAGCTCGCCGACTCCTTCGCCGGCGGCGCCTACTCGTTCGTGGGCACCTGCGTCATCCTGCTGATCATGAACTTGATCCCTGGCCTCAGGCTGCGCGTGGGCGAGGAGGCCGAGATCTTGGGTATCGACGATGCGGAGATTGGAGAGTTTGCGTATGATTATGTTGAGTTGACGAGGGAGGTACTGGCGGATGTGGAGAATGAGACGGGGAGTGTGAGGTATTCGGGGGATGCGGGGACGTTTAGGTCGTTTGAGAAGCATAATGCGCCGTTGGTACCGCCGAGGGCGCCGCAGTTTAGGCATGGGCAGGGGATGCATAGATGAGGAGAGGCGAGAAGTGACTGAGTGAGGTTGAGGGATGTTGAGGCGTGGGTGGCATTGTGGAAATTGGCTTCTTCTTAGAGTTCATTCATTAATTTTGTATGTAAATATTGAAGGAAATACCCTTTTTAACTAGAGTAACAGGATCTAGATATCTTAAGAAACAACTTTGCAGTCTTGATATGTTAGCTAGGATTCCCTTCTTCAGGTAGTCATCTCGAACAAGGGAGCGAGAGCGGATGGATCGCATCTTCCGACTCGAGCCCGGGCCGGCTCTCCCAAGGAAAATCGATATTTAGCGTTTAAACTAGTGCAAACGCTGTCGAAAGAGTTGGCCGCATCTCGGTGTGAGTGATGGGAGGAGGTGAGGATGAAGATCGAGGTTACAGTTACATTGGGCACTTCGCACTTTGATGACCCGCCAGGCAACGCCTCTGTCATAGTTGCCTAAACCCACTAAGGCACGTGCTAAATTGACGCTCCATGCGCGTCATTCCAAGGCCAAAGTACACGTTTCAGTGGTCCAAGTACCAGTTACGACTTGAACTGACTTTGAGACTCGCCTTGATCCAATCCGAGCCACATAATCAAGAACGGACAGATTTGGTGATCTTTAGGCAGGTGTGCTCGAGGGAGAGCTGATGCTTTACTCCACCTCAGCTGAATCACTTGATGATTATATTTACTGGAGCACCGGAGCACTGGAGTCTGGGTGATCTCCCAAGTTGTTTTGACTGATACTTCACCGCATCCAGTTTCTTTCAAGCTGAAGTATTCTTTGTAAACATCAATTTTCATTCCTCGTGTGAACCACATCTCCCTTTGAACCTTGGAATCTCAGCCCCAAAATAAGGTTTTATTTACACCAGCTAGCCATGAGCGCCGGCCAACCCTCCCTAGATCAGAAACGTCAGTACTTCCAGGAACTCGACGCGCTGCTGGGCAAGAGACCCTCCGACGCAGATGTCGACTCCGACTCCGATGCCCTAGACGAGGAAGAAGAGGCGTATCGGAGAAAGTGCCGCGGGTTCCACAAGAAGGCATCGGTCGACGCTGGTACACCGCGCAGCTCTTCACATCTCAAGGCAGACTCCAGTCAGAACCTGTCCCTAGAAAACAAGAACCCGGAGGGACATAAGCGCCAGGATCCGGTGAGCTCGTCCCAGTCACCCCAGCGCGGACCGCAGAATTGGCCCGGCGCACCCCCGAAGAGAGTAGTTTCCGCACCGCTACCGACCACCATCAACGCAACGCCCGCTACCGAACACGCGAGGAGAAGGAACCAGAAGGGGGTGATTGATCTTACAACGTCGTTTGTCGAGGAGACGCCCATTCCCGTTCCGGACTCCGCGGTTCCGGCCCCCAAGATTCCCGGTTTAACGAGGAGCGAAACTACTCCCTTGCCGAGGAAGAGAAGTTTTCTGACGCTGGGCCAGGAAGCTTCGCCGTCTGTCGGGTTGGCGATGAAGAAGAGGAAGAGGTCCGACGGCGTACGCTTGGTGCCCGAGGCGGATCGCATTTTTGCCGGGTTGAGGTTCTTTTATATACCGGATGATGATATTGCGCCTGCGAGGAGAGCACGCATCAGGAAGGCGAGGGAGCACGGGGCGACTTGGACGAGGGACATGGCGGACGCGACGCATGTTGTCGTTGACAAGAATCTAAAGTATGCCGATATAGAGTCGATGCTTAAAGAGGGACCGGTATCGGAAGATGCTGTGGTTGTCAACGACGAGTTTCCTCTTGATTGCATTGCGTTTCGGCATGTCCTCAATCCAAGGCAAACAAAATATGAGATCGTTGGTGATCCCACCAAGGAGTCCTATACAAAAACCGCGCCGGCGACGGAGGTAACGGACTCTACGGCTCGAAGGAACTCACTTCCCTTAAAACCCCCACCTACGAATGCGAAGCAATGGGACTATCTTCCAAACTTTGGCACGCAGTCCCAAGAAGACTCGGGCTCTACTCCAGCAGAGGATCCTGGATCCGGAGCTCAGCCTGTGTCTGCACCTGAGCCTATAGTAATATCCGACGATTCCCAGTCAAGGCTGGCGCCGTCAAGTGTTGAGACGTCCATGGTCATGCCTCAACCTCCGGACAATCCCTCGAAATCATCAGAGCCGAAAGAAGACGTGGTTGGCGATGAGTTGTCCGGTTATATCAATATGATGCAAAAGTATAGAGCACTGCCGATTGATCACGACGAAGACGACTCTCATTCTAGCACCGAAACCGCCACTATAGCTTCGGATCCTGATGACGAGGGAACCCGCGACTCCGGGTCTGAAGAGGAAGGCCGAATGAAGACCCGCTCCTCTAAGCGTCGCAGGAAAAACGTTCCCTTCAAGGATCAGTTCGCGTGTAACCACGGTGGAACCAAAGACAAGAAAGACACCAACCCGAACGCGCGGACAATCGAGATCCTTCAGGAGATGTGCACATACTACACGCGCATCAACGACACTTGGCGGTCCCTCGGTTATCGCAAGGCCATAAAGACATTGCAGCACCAGGATCACAAGATCTGTACGGCTGAGGAGGCAAGGAAGCTGCCAAACATTGGGGACCGGCTCGCGCAGAAGATCGAGGAGATCGTGACTACGGATCGGCTGCAGAGGCTAGAATACGCACAAGCCGAGCCGCACGACGGCGTTCTGCAGCTTTTCTTGAATATATACGGCGTCGGACTCGCGCAGGCGAATCATTGGATAGCGCAGGGTTATAGAACGCTTGATGATCTGCTCGAAAAGGCGAAGCTGACGGAGCACCAACGCATCGGGATCGAGCACTACGACGACCTCAACACGCGCATCCCCCGCCGCGAAGTCGAAGCCCTCGGCGCCTACGTGAAAAAGACGGCAAAAGAAATCGACCCAACCGTCGAGCTCATCATCGGAGGCAGCTACCGCCGCGGCGCCGACTCGTCAGGCGACATCGACTTCATCGTCACTAAGCGCGGCACGAAGTCCACGACGGAACTGGCCCCGTTCCTAGGGAAGCTCGTAGCCAGGCTTGAGGCCGAAAACTTCCTCGTCGCCGCCCTGGCGGCTTCGCATTCGCGTACGGACCCGAGTAAGTGGCACGGCTGCTGCGTCCTACCGCCCATGCCATCGATCAACGTCGACCCCTTGACGAAGGAATATCGCAAGGTTTGGCGGAGGATCGATTTCTTGCTCGTTCCCGAAACGGAGATTGGTGCCGCGTTGATTTACTTTACGGGGAATGATATCTTTAATCGCAGTATGCGGCTGCTTGCGTCGAAGAAGGGGATGAGGTTGAATCAGAGGGGGTTGTATGCGGATGTTTTACGGGGTCCGGGGAGGAAGAAGCTCTCAGAGGGGAAGTTGGTGGAGGGGAGGGATGAGAGGAGGATATTTGATATTCTTGGGGTGAAATGGAGAGAGCCGAGTGAGAGATGGTGTTGAAAAGCGGGAAGAAAAAAGGCTTTGGAAAGTCGGCAAAGGATAATGATGATGGTTTAACGGCGGATAGGATAAGATCACGCTTTGGACAGACAGCCGTGTGATGATTATGTTTTAAGAATGAATTCATGAAGATACCCTCGTTACATCGATTGGTTCGGCACAAGTTGAAGGTGTACAAGTTTGTGGTATCTTGATCTCAAGGTAGCCGATGGATCCTGTAAGTAACATGCCAAAGAGAAGCAGATGGACGGACAAAAACAAGAAGAGGGAGAGGGAGATGATATAAAAAACAGAACACCAAGCGAACCCTTCATAAACCAACCGACTACATAGACAACCCACCCCCTTCTTCAGATCTGTCGTATATATATACCCCTTCTCATGACCAACCACATCTAGAGACCCGCCAAGACACTCTGGATCCCCACCGACGACGAATCGTCCCTCTTCTGCACAAATGCCTTAAAATCCGCCTTGCCCAACTTCCTCCCTGCCCCGGTCGGCCCCGTCGTCAGCGTCCTCGATTTCTCCCTAAGCGCCTCAGGACCAACGATGAAGAGCGACCCCACCTCCGTGAGCACCTCGACGGTCCCTTCGACCTGCTTGCTCAAGGCCCACTGTTTCAGCGTAGAAACGTATTTCGACAGGTCCTGCGTGACCATGAGCCCGCCCGTGGCGTTGACCTGGAACTTCTTAAAGTGCTCGAACAGCAGCTTGAGCAGCGCGAGGGCTAGCTCGCTGCTGAACATCTCGAGGTTATGTCCGTCGACGGCGAGGCGCGCCTGGCCGTTCACGCGGGCCAAGAACGTGCAGATGGTCTGGCACGTCTGCGTCTGTAGGGAATCGAGCTCGCCGTCGCGGGGGCGGAAATCGAGCTTCTTCTGCCCGTAGAGGGACTTGACGACCCAGTTAGACACGACGGCGACGGTGCTCTTCATGATGTCGTTGGTCTTCTGCTCGATGCTGTCGATGGCGACGCGTTTCTGGGCTTCCATGTTGCGGCGCACCGTGGTGTTGGACTCGGCCAGGCGGATGAGCACCGTGGAGATGAACCGGTCCATGACGTTTGTGATAGTCACGGCGGGGCGGATGGACGGGAGGTACGTCATGTCCGGCTCCGTCTTGGAGTTTTCTTGAGACGTGGCCTGGTCGAGGGAGGCGTCCAGCGCTGTCTCGACGTAGACTTGGCCCATACTGTTGAGGAGGAGGTTGAGCAGGATGTTGACGTCCTTGGGCGTCTCGCTGGCCGAGCCAAGCTCGAGTGCTCTCCTGACGCTCTCGGCAAGCCACTTGATCATGCGCTTGGCGTACTCGATGCTCAAAATTCCGTCCTGCTCGGAAACTTCGATTTCGTTCTTGGACTGGTCGTCCTGGATTCCTGCGATTCGGAGCATCATCGCCTTTTGCGTCACGGTTAGATCGGAGGATTCGAGGCGCTCCATGTAAGCATCCTTCGCGGAAGCGAGGAGCTGGGTTCCTTGCTGCGCGAGAGACGCCATGAAGCCCGTCGGCGCCTTCTTTCTCCTAGAGTGGTAGATTGTAAACTTGAGGAGAAGGGAGTTGTAAAGCTCCTCTAGGTTCTTCTTCTCGCGGTCGATGTACGAGTTGCCGACGAGGTACGGCACGAACAGCTCTTCCAATTGCTGATCGAGCGTCTGAGATATTTGGGCAGAACAGGGTTCTGGGTGTTCTGTGAGCCCGTGAGCCTTCAAGTCTTCCACGAGTGAGTTGATGTAGCTCCGAGATGACTGAAGAGTTCGTAGGAAGGCGAGCGAGGATATGGTGTTAGCTTTTTCCAGTACGGCCTCTAACCTCTGCTGGATCGATTGCTGGAAGACTCGTTGAATAAACTTGGCGAGTACTGTCTCGTAGTAAGGGAATGCTCGTTTGATGATGAATGATTCCTCCTGCATCACAATCTTGACCTCGTCAACGAGGGACTGCAAGCTCGGCTCTACACCAGGCGACTCCGAATCCGGGTCTGCCACAGACTCCCATGCCCCGGTATCCGTCGTGACCTCATCGTTAACGAGCTGATCCCGATCAATGAAGAACTGGTGCTGGTTGACAAAAGTCGCAATCACGCTTGCGCCACCGTTGAAGTCGTGTAGCACCTTGGCGCACTCCATCATATCCTCGAAGTTCTGGCGTCGGTAGCTGTTGTTAAACTGCTTCAGCAGGTCCTGCTCCAGCGTCTCGCTAAACTTTTCTAGCACCTCCCTCGTGTTGTGCCTCGTAGAATTCGCCCCGTTGGCACCATTCACGCTCGGGGTCCCGTTTCGCGTCCCGTTCGTCTGCCCGCCCCACGATGCCGTGTCAAGCCGCTGACTTATGCGCATCAGCTGCCGCGCAATCACCGCGCATCGTACCTTGCTCTCGGCACCGCCCTGTTTCTGGATGTCCTCGAGAGACGTGAGCTGACCCGTCTCGCTGAGCTCAAGCCAGCAGCGGATCAAAAAGTTGGCATCTCGCGCCCGGCGTCGTTTCCGGTCGAGCTCCTCGAGCCTCTCGCCGATCTGCACGGCTGCGTTTCCGCCGGCGCCGGCTTTGAAGCCATTTTCTGAAGCGTCGGGATCGCCTTCTCCGGAGCTATTGAGGGAGATGTTGAGGGTTTCGAAGGCTTCGATGGACTGGTCGAGTTTTCGGCCGAGGGTGTCGAGGGTCTGGTTGTGGGATATTTCGGCGCGGCGGACTTGTGACGTGAGTTCCGATTCCCTCTCTTGGAGGTCTTCGGAGAGTTCTCCGAGTTGGGCTAAGGCATCTACATTTTCAAGAGGAATTAAAAGTTAGCCATGCGCTAGACCGGGGCAGCGGAGGAGGATGCGGCGTGTGCGTGGGAAGACAATAGGCGTACTCTCGAAGGTTCGGATTAGGGGTTTGGGGTCGAATTGGACTTGCGCCGGGCCTGACCTCCGGTTGGCGGGGACAGCTGTATTTGCGAGGTTGTCGATAAAGTCTCTGACGGTGAAGTCCTTGTTAGAGAAGTCGTCCAAGGTGAAACTTGGCCCTCTGGGGAAGAGGGACTTGGCCTGGGACCCTGTCCGCTCCATTTGCCGTCGAATGTTGGTCAGGATGCGGGCTGTAACATGGTGGGATGGATGAAGAATGGTATGTCGAGAGATAGCTCGTTCTCGTTGGCGATAGCCTGCCTCGTAATGAATGCGCGATTTGGGGTGATCTCAATATTCGATATGTCGATTCCTGTCTTGGTCAACTTGTTGATTGAAGCTGGGGGGTGCCACGGAATTTAGGTGGAGGTGGTGTGTCAGGCATGCGGTTTTCTGATAACTCCAAATATTGCACACACGGACCTCGACTTTCAACTATTACCTAGGACTTTGTTCACTATTAGCAGCCCAGCATGCAGCTATGTAGTAGGTTGCCATCCGGGGCTTGGCCAGTAAACTTCAGGCGGGGGGTGGCAGCATACGGAGGGTTTCCCCATTCTAAAATCTCTTCCTAAAATCAAAAATAATATTTATTTCACCTCTTCATAAAAGAGAGAGTATTATAAGAGAGGACTTGTAATAAAGTAGAATGCAGCTAAGGAATAATTGTTCAATTGTTAATTCTAGAAGAAATTTCTTAGGAGAGAAACAAACCTTGCTGTCCTTGGGTTGCTTGTTGAGCCTAGCAGCCGAGCTGCTAGCAGGGGGAGTCGAGGAGTTGTATCAGGGTTTTTTTTTTATTCCTCGATGAGAAGATACGTACTTTTCTGGCCAGCCATGTTTCTGGGTTGGTCCTATAAAAGCGGCCATCTTCGACCTTATACTTCGTAATTGAGTCCGAAAATAAAGACGCTCCTTCCCCCACACAACCTGGACCTTAGCCCAAAATATCCCGTCGTGCTAGTTCAGCCACATTGGAGCCAAATTGCCAAGTATGGAGCCTGAGCAGCAGCCTGGGCCATATGAAGAAGACCTCAATCTTTTAGATGATGATGGCTTTGTACGGCTTTAACGCTCCTTGTAAATAAAAGGAGCTAACACTCAACTCTAGTATGAACCGTCTCTGCATGAGAACGTTGTCGACTTTGAACTCTACCTCCCACCTCTGCGGAGGATTCCTGAAGGCGGCACTTGGGACGACGGCCATTACGTCAACTGGGGATTCACCATATACCGCACGGCATACGGTGGCACCACGGATCAAGCCTGGCAGACACTCCTGAGAAAGATACAAGACGACCTGGCTTCGGAGGTCGCCTACTATAAAGAAAATCACGATGCCTATTTGAGCGCCAAACCTGACAACCCGGAGGAAGCTGATGAGTTTCTGTCCCTCTTTAAGTTGGATCCGCGGAGTGACCCCGACCTCCTGGAGGATGCCACCATGGCGCAGGTCCGCGAGATTTACCAGAAGGGTATCGGAGGCCCGCCTGTGACTCACAAAATCCCGCAGTATCATCTATTCCTACTTGCTGATGCTGAGGTTCTGGACGCTATTGCCAAGGGTGAATTTTGGATGAAGTGTGTTCAGGGAGATTACAAGGCAGAGGATTATACTATTAAGGATGAAGAAGGGGTACCAACTGAGCGAGTGTCCTATTGCGGATATATCAAGATGACTGTACAGAGCCTCCTCGTGCTCTGGAGTCGCCTAGAGTTCCGGCACTTGGAAGAATTTAGGCAGCCATTTACTGAGGAGCCTGTAAGCATTTGGAATGGTCAGTGGTAGAGCTCTCGAGAAAATGAATGAAGTAGACTGAACCGCTTGGGCATCTATTATACATCCATTGTATGATGTTAATATGAAATTGGAGAGTGGATGCAGTAAGTAATGTCTTGACCACCTTTGAATGTGAATAGCTAGAGAAATAACAAAACAGATACTAGATAGATATGTCATAAGAATGACAGAATAAGAATCAGAAGCTGAAAATCTCGAATGCATCCCACATCTGATGTAGGATCAACCCTCAAGGCAGGGGCATCAGGGGAACCCGGAGATGTCTATAAACAGGTCCTCCAGCTCAGCCATCAACCTCGCGGTGCCTTCAACTACTACATTAGCCGTGTCTCCGGTCCTGAACGCCCACATCCTCCTCATCTCTGGAATGAAAAAATTGCATATAATTCTCGCCCTGTTGATGAGGAAGGTTCTGAAGAAGTCTCTTGTCCATTCGCGCCAAAAATCGGCTATCCGGACTGGTGACCCGGGGTTGGCCAGGTTATATTGGGTCTCAGCGTATTGGAATTGGGCATGCACGTCGTTGACAATGTTAGTGAGGCGCTGGTTGGCATTTGGTGTCCCTGAGCGGTTCAAATAGTGGATCACTGAAATCACCGACCGCATTCGCGATATCAAGTGGATGGGTGCCGTTTCGACCCTCCTGTGATTTGCTACTGAGTTGGCGATGGCGTCGTTGCCCATCATCAACTACCGTAACGGGTTAGTTTCACTGGGCCTCGCTGCAACGAAAGATTAAAAAAGAAAGAAAAAAGAACTTCCACGTTCCCTGTGCATGGCCATGCAGCGCTAAGGGCTCCCGGGGTCGCATAGCAGGAGCGGAGGGACTTAGGTAGGAGAACTAGGCTTACTGGCCGACTTTTATGCTTGGAATCCGCAGGCCGCGCCGGACTGTGCCGGGCTGTGGTTGGACTATTATGTCTGCTTGGGACGCTTGTAAGGAGAGGGCCATTACTCTTCATCGAAAGGCAACTAGATCACTATTTTGCGCTTTTGTAACTTAATCTTCGTTATGTAGATATTCTTATAAATATTATTATTATCATCAGTCATGTTTTATTCCTTCAAACTGTTCCTTAACCTGTTCATCCGTCCCTCCTTTTCTTGAGGACTCGGCGGAAGACCACCCTTTTCATATCCAGGTCTTCGCAACGTGAGACTAACGGTTCGTCCACAATCCCTACACAGACGACTTGGATTGGGCGGTAGTGCCAGGCCTTCTCGAATCGCCAGACGATTCTATAAACGCTCTGTCCTGCAAATGATCCTATACCGAGACCCACCTCCGGATAACCAGCGCGATGGCCCACGCGCAGGGTGCGCTTTCTGTCCGGTCGAATCTAATCCCTTTTTGTTGTGCATGCTGCCCAGCCCGGTTCTCATGGCAGCTTTTCTTTATGCAGTCTTATAGGATCAACTCTCGCCGCCCCCACCCTGTTGTGTAGTACCTCCCAAGGCAACTGTTATTCCCCCTCAATGGTGCAGCCTCCCCGGCCGGCTCATCTTAATGAATAAAGTAGTATCTCGGCATATCCCAACTTGTTTGCCCCAGCTCGAGAGCTTTCCTGGCCTGCCTGGATGCAGAAGTTCAAGATTAGAGCCTGATAGTCTGCCAGAGCCTCGTGGTTAGGTGATTGAGAGTCGGGAGCGAGGTATCAACCGATTGGAGCTGTCGGAGTTGGACCAGGGTGTCATATCTTGTGTCTTATTGGTAACTCGAGGCTTTCTCGGGCACGGAATGAAGAGTTTGTTCTTAGATAAGCATTAAATTGGCAGCAGCGACTCATCAGGGCGTGTAGGTTACGCCATCTACTGGGCTAACTCGGGTGAGCTAAGAGCTCATGGCAAAGACCGTCTGAGCTAATCGACAATCTGCTTCAAGATATAGTCTCGGAGCATCTCCGGATCATCAGCGGAGTTCACAATGATGGCATTGTCTTTCGGCCGGAAAGGGTGCTCAATCCACTTCTTGAAGAGGGCATGAGAGTCAGAGTCTTTGCTTGTGCGAACGCCATGTGCAGCAGCTGGAGGACAGTCGACACCGGTTCGCTGGCTCGTCATCGGATCTCTAGTGCGCAGCCTTTGATCCAACAAATCGATGTCTTGAACCTTGCACTCGACATACCAGTAGATGTAGCTATGTTGTTGGGCAAGTGCAGTTCCCTGGTCGAGAACCTCCTGGAAGTTGCAAGTGCTGTCGATAATGACGCTGAGACCTTGCTTCATGACGTCGTGGGCTACTGCCCATTGAAGCTGATACGCATGTTTTGCCGCCTGGTCGAATGGAATACTCCCTTCCAGAAGAGAGGATCTGAGGACATCATGGTCAATGACCACTCCGCCAATGGAGCTTCTGAGCAGCCTTGCCATCGTACTCTTCCCGGACCCTGGTGCACCAGACATCTGGATGAAGAGATTTTGTGGTGTCTGCTGTGACGACGACATGTTTCTGTGTCCCGCGAGATGTGAGGCGGTGAATCTTTGCTTTCGAGAGGTGACGGGGAATGTAGTTCCCTGGCCCGTCAGACTTGAGAGCTCGCAGCAGTGTGATCACGATCTGAGATGTAATAGGCACAATAGACTGTAGAGAAGGGTGCCGGCATTGACGCACTCACGTTCCACAGCCCCTCGGAGGCGAGCATTAGGCTTGAAGCCGCCCTGTGCCTCTGCTTCGAACCCGCGGCAGGCAGCAAGCTGTAACTGGGGCACAGGGCGTCCAGCGCCACCCACAGAGAGCTCGGTGACACTCGCAGATCGAGAGAATGACGTGGAAGGAACACAACCAGCCTCCAACGACCACGACAGATTTCATGCACCTTCCCCGAGTCTCCTACGGAGTACTCGACCGTAATACCCTAAGGACAATATCAGCTTTGAATAAACCAATCATCACACAAAAAAGGCATCCTACAAAAGAAAAGTACAGGTTGAAATTGCTGGGATGTTGTATTCAAATCTTACAGGTGGTGTCACGTGTTTTCTCGCGTCAAACGTACGAACAAGCCGACGTTGCTTCTAAAGCTCGATTTCTCTCTGCACCACCAAATCTCCCAAAAAATACGAGGTGAGACGATGTGGACAGCACCAGCGACCATGCTATCCCACTGCGCCACCGTCATTACGTGGGAATCTTGAGGAGCCATATGCCATCCTCGGAGACATTTCAGACCTCACGATCTCTCCAACTCGACATTTCCCCTTCCTCAACATCTCTATTGCGCACCGCACCCCTTCAAACCGAGCTCCAAGCTATAATCCACGAATCTCCATTATTTGCGCTACGGGACCAGCGAGAACGAGCTTCACCGACAACGGCTCACAACACCCGCCCACTATATAACGAGTCGCGAAAACTGTTATCCCCGTTTTCTGCGAACTTATTTATCGAGTATATTTAGCGATGGCCTTAAGTTTACGCGATCGCCGCATCTATAGAGCGGATGAAAAAGAGAACCACCGACTCCTCAAAGATGACGAACGAAAGCGCCTCCTCGAAGTACGTTTTTTAGCTTATATATACGACTGAAACCTGAAGTCCTCTAATATGTCGAATAGAACTACATGCCCGCTCCCCCTCCGATAGCAAAGGCCAAGTTGAAGTCCAAAAAATCGTGGGACAAGACACAGTCGCAGAGGAAATTCCGGTTCGGCGTCCGCAGATTCCTCAAGAACCAGTTACACCTCCTCATCTTCGCCCTCCTCCATTCGGTATTTTCCCTATACGTAAAGATCCGTCAGACCTGGAACAAGGTCTGCTATAGGATATCATCCATCATCTCCTACCACCATCGCACCCCCGAACTCATCGAGAACGACGTCCGCGGTCTAGCCCGGAAACCCCAACACCTCAGCGCGATTTTGAACATGCATGAAGATGGTCGGGCGGCTGAGCTAGAGAGGCTTATCGGCGAGGCGGCAGATCTAGCTGTCTGGTCTGCTTGTGCCGGGATCCCAGTTCTGTCTATCTATGAGCGATCTGGTACGTTCCCCGTCCCCTTTGCGCTACTTGCGCATGTCAGGCTAACAGGACGCTTACCCCCTTCTAGGAATTCTCAAGAGGCATCTTCCGCAGATCCACCAAGCCATCCTCCAAAGATTCGCCTCGTATTTCGGAGAGCATTACCCCGGGCTTACCGTCGCGGCCCCCCATACCGAACCCGTCGATTCCGCAGCCACCGGCCACTTCCAAGACTCGAAGCTGAAGCATCTCAACGTCATGTTCATCTCCTACAAGGACGGTAGGGAAGCTATGGTCGACCTCACCAAGACGCTCGCGGAGATGTCCCAGAAGGGCAAGCTCAACCTGTCCGATATCCAGATCGACCTCATCGACGCCGAGCTTTCGGAGGGCATCATGGCCGAGCCTGACTTGCTTCTCCTCTTCTCGCCTCATGTGGAGTTGTATGGCTACCCACCTTGGCAAATCCGCCTTACCGAAATCTTCCACCTCCCAGACAACCAAGGCGTCGAGTACCAAGTCTTTATCCGAGGTCTGAGGAGATATGCCGGCGCCCAGATGCGTCGTGGGAAATAATCAGTGGGACGGATCTTTTTTTGAGCTTTTTGAGCTTTTTGAGAGTAGAGAAACGTTGACGGCTGAGACGTCGAAGACAGACTAGAAGGATACCACTAATGGATATTGCATTCATGCGCACATGCGCTTCACCAGCCAACCGGGGCCCAGTTTATTTTTGTAGTATAGCTAACGAGAGGTGATTCATATTGATAGCTGGAAATAGACATCTCAATCTGCCCTGATGTCCGAGGAAACAGTTTCCACGCAAATGTAGTACAAGATATGGTGCCGACACAGGTCATACCCGTAAAACGCTCTTTCAAGAGAAAAAAGGAAGAAAAATATGAAAAACAAGGACCCTGTCGCCAAAACGTGGCCTCTTGACGTCACTAAACATATTGGGGAGAGGACCGCATCCATGCAGCCTTACAGTATCCTCAGGATCTGATTCGTCAAAACCACGTCGCAGGACCTTAAATTTTCCAGCCTTGCGATCTCCACTCACAATGACTCGAAATTCACATCCCCTCCCAATTTCACATCCCTGTTCGCAATGGAGGTATCGCAAAATTTACCCCCTTTCCTTCCCTAGCAAATCTCTTTTTAACCCCATTTGCGAGATTGGTCGCGTTAACCTTCTCGCTAGAATGCCGACATGATGCAACTCCGGGCACCGCTGGCCCGGGCCATGACCACTCTGGACCGGAGCCTGTTCTCCAAGACCTTTCAGCTTGCGGCGGCCGCGGTGAGGGATCCGCGCAACATCTCCCGGTACCGGAAGTCGCTCGTCGATGAGGGCAAGCTGTTTTCTCGCCCGACCTTCAGCGCCATGGTACCGCACCCCGAGGAGGAGCTTGCGAAGAAGGGAAGGAAACTGTTACTTCTTAACCCTGAGGTCAAGTCTGAATGTGCGTACTTGGGGATTTTTTTCATGGCATGGCCGTCACGTTCTGCTGTTATGCGTTTTCATAGACGGAGTGGATTCTGACATCCGGGTTTCCCAGTAATGCGCACATGGGGTGAGACCCTTCGATGTGGTTACAAAGCCGATGAGGTGGACGTGATACCTTATGAACTCACTCTTGGGTACGACAAGTGGACTTATCGTAAGTGACACCGATGTCGTGTCTTTTTGCAACCCTGTGATGGTTACTTACGAAAAGGACTTAGACGAGGTGATGGAATCCATTCTCCCTGAAGAACTTCAAGATGAGATTCCATCTGGCTTCAACTCCGTTGGGCACGTAGGTGAGTCGATGACGTCTCCAACCAAACTCTCGCCAGGGCAGCAACACTTATTGTATATTTTCCTCCCCCAATTCTAGTTCATCTGAACCTCAGAGACCAATATCTTTCCTACAAGAAAGTCGTCGCGGACGTCATCTTAGACAAGACGCCGCGCTTCCGCACCGTCATCAACAAGGTCGACAACGTCGGCCAGGAATCCCAGTTCCGAACGTTCAGTTACGAAGTCCTCGCGGGACCCTACGACCTTAACGTCGAGGTCAAGGAGAACGACTGCATCTTCAAGTTCGACTACGCAAAAGTCTACTGGAACTCCAAGCTCGAGCACGAACACACGAGGCTCATCAACAAGTTCCAGCCCGGCGAGGTGGTGTGTGACGTGATGGCGGGCATCGGACCTTTTGCAGTGCCCGCAGGAAAGAAGGGCGTCTTTGTGTGGGCAAACGACATGAACCCGGAGAGCTACAGGTATCTGAACGACGCGGTCAAGCGGAACAAGGCGGATCAGTTCGTGCGCACCTTCAACGAGGACGGTCAGAACTTCATCCGCCGCGCTGCGGACCTTGTCTACGAAGCCTCGAAGGGCGGCGACCACGCCCTTGTCCGCCCCCGTCACAAGTTCTCCCGCAGTCACCCGACTCCCGCTCCAAAGCCCAAGCGCATAGCTGTTCCGCCGACCATAGCTCATTTCGTCATGAACCTTCCCGGGTCGGCTACTACCTTCTTACATTGCTACCGTGGCTTGTACGCCGGTAAAGAGGAGCTCTTCGCACCTCACACGGAGACGAAGCTTCCCGTTGTTCACGTTCACTGTTTCGCTCCTAAGCTATCGGACGAGGAGGTGTTTGAGGACATCAATAAGCGCATCTACGATGAGATTGGAGTCAGGCTACCAGCCGGCGATGACCTAGACTCAGGCCAGGTATCGGTGTATGACGTCCGCGACGTGGCTCCGAACAAACGCATGTTCTGCGCGAGCTTCAGGATACCTGCCCAAGTAGCGTTTGCACCTCGGGATTGAGAGATCACCGGGATAGAGAGGAGGGAAAAAAAATATATGATATATAAGAAGAAGAAAAAATAGAACGTACGTTTTATGAACTCTGTATTTGGAAAGTCATACAGTACCAGCTCATTTTTGTTCCATCCTCAGAACTAAGTAAATCTTAGTGGGCGTTGACACCAGGGGTTCAAAGGGCCAAGGTTATTTGCCACCCTAAACGTAATTTCTTTTCATTTTCCCCCAGGGCAACGGTGGAAAGGCAAAACGAGGTAGAAGTGAACCTTGTTTTTCGCATGGAGTGCTCGCGCTTGTTTCTATTTTGTGGGATTACGTTGATGTGAAGCAAGAGAGCATGGCAGACGCCAGATTGGCGTTTGACTAGCCTCGGGGATGAGGGGGGGAAGAGCTCTCACTTGTTGGAAGAGTTATCTACGGATAACCTTGGGAGGAGGGATGAGGTCATGTTTGCTTCCACCTAGGATATCATCTCTGATGGCGGGTTTACGGATTGCTTCGCTCAGCCCATCCTCTGGTCTCGATGGCAGGATTTATTCCTTTTCATTCCAGATCTATCTTATTTCCCAGATCCCACGTGAAGACGCATCATTATTGAGAGCAGGACTCGTCATCTTCTTATCTCGTCATCCTCAAGCTCATGTTCCCATCCCCTACGAAGTATACGACGGATGCCTTGATTTTAAGCTCCTCCCAGCCTCCTGCCTGCGAAGAATCTTAATCGGGTCTCCTGAGTGAGCAAAGCAAAGATAGAAAGCAAGATGACAAAAAAAAGGAGCAATCTTCCTCCTTCTTCCTATGCCATTTCCAGGAGCGGGCCGCATCAGGCAAAAAAGCCAAGACGAGTAGCTCAACTTTCTTTTGCATTTTTGTACAAACCACCCCGGGTGTCGACAAAACTGTCGAGAAATAAGGTTTTGTGTCGTTTCGCTCCTCTCCTCTAACTCCGCCGAATAAGGGGGAACGTGCCAGTCTCGACGGAGATGGTGTAACGAGAAGAAAGAAAGAAATCTTACGTCTTCATTCTCTAAATAAAGATTTCCCGTCTGAGGGGTGGGTTGAAGCCAAATACAGATGAATTAAGGGTAAAAACGAAGCACGAACTGGAACAACTAACAGTCTTTCCGGCGGAGTAGTCACGTCGGCCACACGGAATCGAATGTTGATCTTGAGGGCAAGGCGGAGAATGGATGACGAGTCCTCAGATCAGCAGTGTGTTGCCAGAGGGGCCTAACTGAAGCTTCCTCGGATACGAGCATCGGGCGGCACCAAAGCTCGGGATTTATGTGTATTCCGAAGCAAAAGGTCCTCCCCCGGCCCGGCCAACTGAAGAGGGCATCTAGAGGACGCCACAACGGATATTTTCTCCAGGGCGCCCCATTGTTTACTTTGCCGCCAAAGCCTATATCGCACCGGGTGAACGCCTCACACGCGCCCGGGCCGCCATTCTTGTCTAAACCTCCTGGCCCCGGTTCTTATTCGTAAGCCACTAGCTTGCTGTAGACTTCGACGAGAGTTGGGTAGGAAGGACGGGGCGGGGAAGGGAGGAGAAGCTTAGCTGTGTGGCGTCAAGATTCACAACAAAAAAAGGAGACGGGAAACCGAGGGTTGATAAGAATGCGGGATCGGTAGACTTGCAGCGTACGAGGCAAGGTTTCTCCAACAGTAGAGGTGGAGGGGTACACTAGAGATAAGCCTTTCAAAGGGGCGTACAGCATAACCTAAGAGGATCAATAGGATAGGGATTGGGTGCAGTCTGGAAGGCAGGTAACAATGAATCGAGGCTTAGCCCAGTTTCCTGTTGGAATGGGCTAGGAGAGGAGAACATCAGCGGAATGTCGTTATCTTAGATAGGAAACGAAACATTGCAGTAGTCTCACTGCAGGTGATTAGGATGAGACTCGAGTTGCCAATTCATGGTCCTAGACTACTACTATCTTGCACTCCATCGACTATCGGTGACAGAGTATGGACGCCTCGTGGAGTCAATGATGGTTGCACCGGTGAATGGAGATACGACTTTGGCGATATCGACGCAATTGTTACTACGCGGGGGGTGCCCTGATGGTTATCAATTGTACTGGGGTGCAACCGCAGGACCAGCAGGGTGCCGCCAGTCCGGGCACAAAAAAACCTGGATATCCTTCCCTCTTGCGCACGTCCGCCCGTCCATGCCGCTTCTCCGAGCCCTTGCGCGATGCCGGGACATTTCCTGCCGTGTCCGGTCCGTGGACTTGCAGGCCAGGAAGACGAGGACCAAGAAGAAAGGGGGCGTCGTCAAAAGTGGGAATAAGCACCCGCACAGAAGTTTAAAACTGAACCACCACGTTTATCATCTAGGTCCCAATTATGGACGGCACGCAGCATCGCCGCCAAGTGCGAAGTATGGTGGTATGCGGACGGGTTCAATGTTGTCTCTGCTAGTAGTAGTTGTGAGTGGTTCCCAGTTTCACTGGTGGAACTACGAAGTAGACCGGGCTAAGACTGATCGATAAGTCAGACCGTATTCTTTACTTCAGTTGGCGGTTCGATGTTCTACTGATGCTGGACTAGATGGGCTGAATGACGCATCGGAGTGATACATTCAGAAGATAACACGAGAATCTCGAGGATCTACACCGCACCAGGCACAGAGTTGAGATCGACGGTGTCCTGGCCGCGCCTGATGGCACAATTCGCGGTGAGCATGATAACACTAGACTTTTTGAGCTGTCGGATAACACTTATAACACAGCGGTCGGCAACGAGGTGGAGAACCTTGAAATCAATCTGAAGTATCTGAGCCAATCTGGAAGTTGGCAGAAGAGCTTCGATTGGCCTGACCAGGCCTCGGAGGATGATGGATGAATTGAGGGTGTGTTGATGTTCCCTCGGCCAGAAGTAGTTTAAACTAAATCGAGAACTCGTCAATTGATCGGACGTCATCATCGCGCCGGTGCCGCATGCCTTACGGACCGTTGCCCAGGCATACACCTTCGCACCGCCATGAACAGGCGGCAGTGTGTGTGTGTGTGTGGAGCGGGCTTGTAGAGAGGAGGGAGACGACCTCCAGTTGGAGTTTCGATCTGTGGCTTGGTGGATTACACAGGGCTCGACCGATCAACCTTGTCACCATTGATCCAATCCTGTCGATTAATTTACTGTGCCATTGAAGCTCCAAATATTGCTTGCAATCTGGAAACCCGTACCGTACCTTTATCACTGACCTACAAGTACGAAGTCGTCGATACATGTCCGGATCGCCAACCCTAAGATGTGCTATCGCTCAGTCCATTGACACAATCTCGTACGTTCCACCCCCAATACCTCAGTACATCAACGGTCAATGTATCAATTGAAGCCATCTATTGGACTGATTTATCTTGGGTGGAAGATGCATGTCTCAGGAGCTAGGCCGGAGACGAGTCCAACTTTACTGTAAAGTACAGAAAGTACAGGATATACAATATATACTCAGTTGGGTGGCCATATTTCATAGGTCGAATATTGCTAAACACTATGAGTACGCACACACGCGTTCCTCCAGTATGAACAATTCGATGTACGGAGTACGGAGTAGGCCCCCCACCGCGGAAGGGCGTCAGGGGAATCGTTCGCATATTCCGTGCTGGGCGTGTTGCTTTTTGAGAGGAAAACTTACACCTCATTCCTCCCAGGTTTCGCTGATGTGAACACGCACCGTCGATCACCTCCCGTCCCTGCAATGGACCATTGTCTCGGATTTCTAGAAAACACCGACCTTCCGCGGTATAATAACTAACAAACTTGATTTCACTTTTCTCAGTCACTCCTGCGGATCGACACGAGGTTCAATTGGTGTTAATTGTAGGTTGATATGAAGTATGTAGTGTACTTCATAGGGCTCGGGGAAGAAACTTTGAAATACCTTGACTCACACTTGGATCGTCCAATCAAGGACCTGGCTTGCACCACTTGGACGAAATGGGGAGAGAAGAGGCGCAACCGAAGCGCCTCGGAACTCGAAGCCGTGGAGATGCAAATGCAAAGTCACCTCACTAACAATGCACTTGGATGCACCTCAGTTTTAAACCGTTTTAGACAGCAGGGTTAACATTGGGTTGAAACTTCCCTTTCCAAGTAGAAACTTCGTAGATCAATTGATGCATGTACGAAGTATGCATGTGATTGGGATGTCAAACTCGCTCATCCAAGCTTCCTTCCTTTCAAGCTTCCCTCACATGCGTCGGCCAATCTACCTTCGTTGGTCGAGGAAAGAACATCAATCTCAATCCAAGTCCACATCCCCTAATAACGCCCAGTGCCCAGCGCCCCAATGAAGCGCGAAGCCAGCCAGCCAGCCAGCCAGCAATGCGCGAAAACAACGTGACATCATGCTCTATTAATTTGCAACTAGAACACGGCTGGGTGCCTGGGCTGGGCGACAACCTACACGGAACAGGTAAGACTTGGTGGCATTGTCATTACGAATAAGCCAGATCCCAAGAGGGAGGGTTGTTCATTTGAAGAAGCTTCATGAAGACGAAGGGACAGAAGCCAAGCCCCGTCAATGGATTAGAATCACGAGCACCGAGGCTGGTCGGGCATGGCATATTGATATCAGGAAATGAATGCGTACTCAGTAGATGAAGCGGGACAGATGAGATGTCCCGAGGTGGTGTGAAATGACATCGAAGCCTAGCAGTCTTCACTGCTACTCGGACTTTTGAGACTGGTCCAGCTATCCAATCTCCATCCGGTCCATGGTAATGCTCTGGTGGTTTCGATATATATGGCCTTTAAGATATGCACAAGATGGTTGCAAGGCATGGATACAGGACGATCATCGCAGAACGGGGGGTAGCTATGACAAGGGAAGGGGCACACCTTTGGCTTGCATTGCAGCTTATTGCGGGGACACACCCCTACTTCTGATCTATTCTAAGCACTCTGATCTCGGCCTACGAAGTACAACTATTATGAAGTAACTACCTATATGACTATGGTACCCTCCAAGAAGAGAATGTCTCGGTCTACCTGTAGGGATTTATCCTTCCCTCCTTGAGCTACGAGAGAGTTAAGGTATAACCCAAAGCGTGATTGGCCGGAGGGGAAATACACTTGCATACACGGACAAGCAGTAATATCAACATGCGGAAAGGCGTGAGCAGCTCATCATGTACTGTAGCGTCGAAACGTCCTGCAGGAAGCGGCACAACCGCAGGAGCACAAGGTGTCAGATGTTGATCGGTGTGGAGTCCGCCAGCGCTGCTCAACGCTCGAACACACACCCTCGTGCTATCTAAACTTATTATTCCTCGCCTTGCATTAACAGCACACCATTCACACACCTCCTCTTACGCACAATTGGCCTGTACACACATCGAATCGATCCATCCAAAACGTGCTTCCTCCACGGGTGGCTGGCACCGGTGGACCCTTGGAGAGGAGGGAGCAGGAGGTGAGGGGGTGAAGAAGGCGCTGTCCTTTGCCATGTCGCCATTGATGCCGTGCAGCTCATCGCAATGGTGCTGGGATCCTAGGCCATACGAAAGCGGGGTTTGGCAGGTCTCCCCGTGCGGAGTGTGGTGTGTCTGTGATGTCTGTATCTGACATGATCGTCGAACCATAGGCATGAGGAACTTGTTGATACTGAGAGAAATATGAAGGCCAACATATGAAATTCCATGAGGCCCAAAAGTTGCTCTTCCAGCCCAGCTACGCCATTGAAGTGTAGTTTAGGATCGTTCAATTATTCTCTCCATGTGTCAGTCAGCGGTCAACCCGCGTTGTCTCTAACCCTTGATTCGATTCGGCGGGGCTTGCACGATATCAAGCTAAGAGTTGCCCGCTTACACCATGCGGGAACGGGGAACGGGGCAGAGAAACGTTCGGTCACCCTCCAGTATCATACAGGCTAGTCCTTTCTCTCCGCCAGCAACTCTGTACATGTACTTCGTACGAGCGCTAACATTAGGAGAGGACTATTGGGGTCAGAGTGGGACTGGACGACCCTCCGTGTAAACTACTCGAAGCACTAGCCTGAGCTCTACCTCCTCTCCTTGCTTGATTCCTTCGCCCTTTGTTAGTTGTCTCGGTACGGCAAACAGGGAAGATCCCGGAGACGCACCAGAAGAAGCGTCTCTCTGCACATAACATTCGTCAAGGCGAATAACCTTATGATCAATGCCAACCCAAACCGTGGCCCAAACAAGGCTCGTCCGAGGCTCTTGGACGACTCATAATCGGTGGGTCCCGGCCTCATTGACCGTCATCAATGGATACTACTTCGTACGTAAAAATTGACCCAGAGAAAAAAAAAAATACAAATCAGGCCTCGAGGAAATAGAGCAATGTTTAGGGCCGGGGCGTTGCTCGGGAGAATATTCGTAAGTGCTAGAAAATTCTGCAAGTTTTCAACCCCCTTTTTTATTATTATTATTTTTTTTTCTTTTCTTCTTCATTTTTCTTCTTTTTGAAGGTTTTGATACTCTTTCCGGTTGTAGTTGCTGTTCACCTCACCGAGGGTTTGATAACTGGGCAAATTACTCGGGCACGGATCAGAGAGTTTCCATCACACTGGACCGAACTAGCAGGGTCCCCCTGTTGGAACTGAAAATTTCAAAATCACTTGCTCGGCCTGTCGTACACAGTAGCATTCCGCAAGTTCCAGTTCGTTCCAGGTTCCCCAGCTCCAGCCCTGGTTGGGTTATTGGTCGTTTACAGGCGAACTAGCACAGGGGTTGTAGTGTACGAAGTAGTTTATGATGAAGGGGCGTCTTGGGTCTTGACCTTCTACGAAGTGGTGTGATACTTGCACATCAATGTGAACCAACTTTAAAGATGGTAAACTAACATGCATACTTCAACGTTCTGAAGAGTAGATTATGCACAAGCCAGGCTAGTCCCACTACCTGGTGCTCGTGAAGAATTGGAGCGGCGTTAACGGTGTCTCCTATTGATCCCTTCATGACCGCGACCCTAGGGCTACAGAATTGATCCATTCCTGCTTTCCTCACATAGATCGTTTTTTTAGCGGTTACAACCGCAAATGCGCTGTGCTCGAAGCAAAAGCTCACTGACGATCACTAGGCTAACGCAGGAGCCAACCTCGTACCGGGTCTTTTCGGCCTCCCGGATCCTCAAATATGATACATCACAAGATCGAACGACAGCAGCACTGAACGGAACGTGGGCCGTGGGCACTATGCAAGCTACGCGATTGCGCGATTGATCAATCGATGAGTCGCTACCTTTGTAGACCCACCTACCTTTTCAAAACGAACGCGCTTAAGTTTAGTATGCAACATTCTTCGTACGAGGGCTCGAATGGAATTGTGTTCCTTTGCTGCAAAGGCAAAGGCCTCTGGACCCATCCGGGTATCAGCACCAAAGAGGTTAAGATGCATCAAGTGAGGTGTGATCGAGAGGGGATCCCGCCTACACTTACTTCGTACAAGGCTGCAACTTACTATTTCAGAGATTGATGAATCATAACCACGGCTTCTTCACACTTCGTATTATCCCGAGCTCGGGATGATCAATTTTCGCGTTCGCCACCTGGCTTGGCCCAGCTCGGCTCATAGCCGCTGACACAGGGTCAATAGTCCTCTCCGTTCATCCCCTCGTGTTGCAAATCGCAAAGCCGCGGAAGATTATCGAAGAGACAAAAGATACGAATCAATTGATGTCTTCTGGGCCAGAGTCGGGTCTGAGGTAGCCATGTTTGTAGTCCGATAACCAAGGAACTGAGATTCGCTTGTCTGAGCTCGCGACTCTCGATTTGACGACATGTAATTATGGTAATTACATTTTTACTGCGCTGAAGCAACGTCCCGGATCCCTTCCCTCAACGCTATCTACATGAAAAAAAAGAAGAACCCTTCCTTTCCAGCCAGTAGTTGTGGTTGCGGTAGCATTGGCATTTGATCGCCTCATGCCTTCCGTTCCTCCTCGGCCTCGGTCACAGTGCAAGCGCCCCCGCCACCCACCGTGTGCCACCTCCTCGGGTCTCGGCTCACGAAGCATCGGCGCATGGGGAAAGAAAAAGAAAGCAATTCAGGACGCGGGGAGAAAAGGAACCAGAAAAAAAAAGGGAAGACAAAAGTGCAAGAGAAAGGGGGAAAGAAAAAAAAAGAAAACAAAAGGAAATAGCCACTGAGACCACAATATTTGTGCCGCGTCCCTTACTAGCGGAATATAACGCCATCTCTGGGGCCGTTAAGGTTATTGATGGCCAGACTAGAAGGGATTAAACGCTGTGGGATCTTTGCAAACCCCCACCCTGGTAGTTTCGGGCCTCTTTCATTTACATTTGATTTTTATCCTTTCATTCTCTGTTTCCGGACTTGCACTTGATACATAATACTCATGTGTGCACTCGATGGAGGCTGTGGGTGCCCCACGGAATGGGTAACACAGCATCCCACTCGACTGCGGGCACGCACCAGATACATCCTTACATCCTCCAAGTACGGGTAGTGTGGATGCGTGAAATGAGGGGTGGGAGGGATGATTGTCTCTGCTTCGGCAGGAACAAGAGACAAGACGAGCGTCCACTGCTTTGTAGATTATGTATGTACATGAAATAGGGTAGGTGATGTTGACATCCGCATATGTACGCATTATGTTCCAGTGCAAGATCCTCTCCGGATTCTCCCTTTCAATACTCAATACAGCATGTGCTTCACATCACAAGCTCTCCCCCCACCTCTCTATCAAGTTGCCTTCTCTTTCCCAGCCCAGCTGTATGCATACTTCGTATGATTACGAAGTATGAAGTTACCATACACCAAAGCATCAAATGTTCTCTATCGTCGTGAGTACGTACTTTGTAAGAAACCTGGGAAACCCCTCTCCTCGGTGTGGTCCACTACACCAGTGACCTGCACCCCCTGGTAGCACTCGCTTAACAGGGATTCCCTGGAAGAGCCGCACTTCTGGGAGCTCTCCAACCAGCCAATGCCCAGCTCCATTTGACTCTATCCCTTTCCCATGCTGGTGTCCGAATCCAGTTTCCTGCTTCCCTGTATCAACAACGCATCACCGCCCGCGTACGAAGTCACTCTCCACAATGTCTCGCAAGAACTGCTCTGACCCCGTGGAGCGAAGACGCTATCACCTGGGGAGACTAAGCTATGATCCGTCCCGCGCAAACAGGTAACTAGTGACCCGTAGCGTCTCAGTCGTGAGCAATCGGTCCCCTATGCTCAGGATGCCCAGGATGCTCTGATTCGTCTCGTCTCAATCAAGTGTTTTTATCAAAGTAGAACACCACACTCAAACCGAGGGCGTACAAAGTATGCAATGTGCTGGTTTCAGCCATCTCATTCGCCATCGACAGTCCTTGGTCTGCCTTGTTCCTCGATTTTGCCCGTTCAAGATTGTCTTGCAACTTTAAGCTCGAGAGGTGCAGGGGCGCTAAGGAGATAGTATCATACCTAGATTAACTCTTATCGATCGATTTGTCCTTAATTGACCGCGAAGTACGAGCCGTCCTTGAGACTTCGATTTCCTTTCCTCAAGGCTCTTCTTCAGTAAGGGAGCATATGCTTTGCGTCATTCGCAGGTCACTTTACATTGAATACCGCATAAAACCAAGATTATCGATGCGTATGGGAGACAAGAACGGTCTCTAGTGTGCAGACATCCATGGATCAATGTCTTGTCCTCTTCACTTCTTCACTTGTCAGGGAGTCCAACATTGTTACAAGTACCCCGTACCTCATATCAACTCCTTCAAAAGAGGACTGCAACTAGTATTACAACATTGAACTAGTCTATTAGTACGTACCATACTTTTTTGTGTAGTTTACAACCACTTGCAGCAACAAGCTGCCTAGTCCCAGTCCTACCTCACGCCGCCCCACCCACATGCATCCTCTTTCGCGCACCCCCTGTTGGCAGCATTTTTTCCTGCGAGGGGAGTACTTGTAACATTGAAGGAGCTCTCTTTCCTGATAAACTTCGGTCGGGGCTCTCGTCCGTCTTCTTGGTAGACTGTCCTGTTTTTCCTGCCTGTTTCCACATTGTTTGACCAGCGAAGAAAAGAGCCCCTAATTGACGAGAATTGCGAGATCAATGGTGTCGATATGAGGGCGTTGTGGCCAAACCCCCACACACACCACATGTACAAGTATTCACCATCAAAACGCTTTATTGTGTGCGCCTTCAACAAGTACAAGTTACACACCAACACCACGCGCTAACCTACAAGTACTCCGTACTGGTCACCGCTTTTCCCTCGAACGCCACCTTCCGAGTACAAAACCGCCTGTGCTTTTTTTTTTTTTTTTTTTTTTTTTTTTTTTTTTTTTTTTT
>NJFT01000352.1:0-27288 GCA_002221725.1 Scedosporium boydii | reverse complement strand
AACGGCATCCGATATGGCGTCGGCACTAACCAGAGCTGCCCTGTCGGTGCCTCTGCGCCAGGCCCAGCAACCCTTTTTGCAGCTGGCGGCGCGGCGGACCTTCCTCACGACGGCACAACGAGCCCTCACAGCTCCCGGACCGGGCGGCCCCCTCGGCGGTGTCCCCGCGACATATTTCCAGCGACCTTCGTTGCCGGCTAATACGATTGTTCGATTCGTGCCTCAGCAGACGGCGTGGATTGTGGAGCGCATGGGAAAGTTCAACAGGATACTCCAGCCGGGTCTCGCGATTCTGATTCCGTTTCTCGACCGCATTGCCTATGTTAAGTCCCTGAAGGAAGTGGCACTCGAGATTCCTAGCCAGAGTGCGATTACGGCGGATAATGTGACTCTTGAGCTTGATGGTGTTTTGTATACGAGGGTTTTTGATGCCTACAAGGCTAGGTGAGTTTTTACCTCGGTTGGGGCCGGAAGACCACATGCACATAGAAGAGGAGCCGGGCAATTTTTCGGACGCCGACTAACAAAGGAGAAATGCAGCTACGGAGTTGAAGATGCCGAATACGCCATATCCCAGCTCGCTCAAACCACGATGCGATCCGAAATCGGCCAGCTCACGCTCGACCACGTGCTCAAGGAGCGAGCAGCCCTAAACACCAACATCACGGCCGCCATCAACGAAGCCGCGCAGGCCTGGGGTGTCACCTGTCTCCGATACGAGATCCGCGACATCCACGCGCCCGCGGGCGTCGTCGAGGCCATGCACCGCCAAGTCACCGCCGAGCGATCGAAGCGAGCCGAGATTCTCGAATCCGAAGGTCAGAGGCAGTCGGCCATCAACATCGCCGAGGGTAAGAAGCAGAGCGTGATCTTGGCGTCCGAGGCGTTGAAGGCGGAGCAGATCAACCGCGCGTCTGGTGAGGCTGAGGCGATTCTCATGAAGGCGAAGGCTACGGCTGCGGGTATCGATGCTATTGCGAAGAGTATTGCTGAGGGAGAGGATGCGGCGAGGGGTGCGGTTAGCTTGTCTGTTGCTGAGAAGTATGTGGATGCGTTTTCGAAGCTTGCTAAGGAGAGCACGGCGGTGGTTGTCCCCGGTAACGTTGGTGATATCGGTGGCATGATTGCTACGGGTCTTAGCGTGTATGGAAAGGTTGGAGAGGCGCAGGCGAAGACTATGGCGAGGAAGTATTTGCAGTCGGGTGAGGGTGAGGAGTTCCAGCCGGAGGAGGAGAAGTCGATGAAGGATACGATGCTGGAGGGATTTGAGCAAACGGCTAAGCGTTAAGAGGGGGAAGTATCACGAACGGGTGAAGTCGGGAAATCGAGAAGCAGGTTGATGATAGAGGGAGCATCGGCGTTGGAACATCTTTCTTCTTTCCTTTTTGTTTCCTCTCTCTTATTTTTTAGAAACACTCTGAAGCTCCGTGTCTCATTATGTGTATAACATCTCAACTTCCCCTATTATTGGGAGCTACTTAGGAATATTTACTGGCAACCAAATTTCCATCTTGTAGTCTTGTCCAGCAGCAGCTCCGTGGAACTGGTTAGTCTTCCTTTTTGGCTTGACGTCGACTTCGGCTGAGCTGGGAGCTTCAAACGTGGGGAGCTTGTGTAGTTATTCTGCATCGGGAAGGCGGTCAGAGATTCTGCCGGTCTATCTCCATTATCACCAGGCACCATACCAAGAGTGGCTTCTATCCAACAACTACATGAACCCCTGGACTTTATGGAAATCCGTCACGAACCGATAAATTCAACACATTTTTCGCCATAGTTACACGCGGACTTACTCTATTATTCAGTTCGACTGTGCCGGGGACTAGGGGGTATCTAGTATGGCCGCTGGCCCGGATGCTGGGACAAGATGACAACTCAGCTATTGGCGTCTGAACTGGCCAACCTCATCCAAGAGAGCAAGAGGAAGCATAATGACCTCCGGCAGGTATGTTATTTAAAACTTAAATTACCAAACACACATATTTGCAAGATGGTGTATACTGACACCTCTCAAAGGCTGCTGAGAAGTCGCTGGAGGAGTTGAGGAGCATCAAGGGTGCTTCGGAAGCTCAGACAGCTGCTGGTAAGCCTACCTGCGGGAGCCGTTGCCCATCTCGGCCACCCCATCGCCCTCACCAGTAAACATTGACCTACTTACTTACAACACTTAACCGCCTTAAGAGCTCAGCCAGCGTGCGAACTTTGTAAACCCATTCATCATCGCATGCGGCACCAAAAACGTCAAATTCACCGGCATTGCCATCGTCTGCCTCCAACGCCTCATCGTCGCCAAAGCGCTCCCCCGAGGTAAACTGAACCAGGTGCTGGAGGCGCTCAGGGAGGCTACCTCGGCGGGGCTCGATGTCCAGTTAAAGATCCTGCAGGCGCTGCCGTCGCTGCTTCAGAATTATTCCGTGGACGTTAAGGGTGACATGCTCGTCACTGCGCTCAACATCTGCTTTATTTTGCAGGCGAGCAAGAATGCGATTGTGAATAATACGTCGGCGGCTACGTTGCAGCAGCTTGCTGTTTCTGTGTTTGATAAGGTTGTGGTTGAAGACAGTAGGTAACCTTGGACGAAAGGCCCTTTCCCTTTCTTCTTGACGCTGGAATTCGTGCTAATTTTCCTGTGTCAGAATCACCGGGCGATACGCCTTTTGTTGGGGAGGCTCCGACGGAAGATGGAGCAGTTCAGCTTCGAACTGCGGCCCTTGATGCCTTCAGAGTTCGTAGCGCACCTTTGTCATGAGAAAAGAGCGTCCGCTAACTCTACTTACCAGGTCTTCAACGATCTCTGCCTCATGACAGAGAACCAACGTCCAGAGTATCTACGCTTCACAGGGCTTCCGCAAACATTCGGCCTTGAACTCATAGAATCCGTCCTTACGAATCATGCGGCCATCTTCCTAACTCACCCAGAACAGGCGCACATCCTCCGGACCAGGGTGATGCCGTTCATCATTAGCGCTCTAAATCACAAACCCAATTTTGCGACGTCAGTTCGCCTGGTCCGCATTCTATACACCCTTCTCCGCCGACATATTAGTATCTTGCCCTCCGAAAGCGGGCAGGCTCTGGATATCCTTACTCAGCTCCTCGACCAAGACGTCCCGCTTTGGAGAAGAGCTCTCTGTATGGAAGTTTTCCGGGGAGTGTTCACCGAACCTGCTTTGATGAGACGCATATTTTACCTCTACGATATGAAGGAGGGAGAGAAAGATATCCTGAAGACGCTGACGGCGACTTTTGTGCGTCTGAGCACGGAGAAGCCGAGCGTCATCGGGCTTGGCCATCAGTCGACCATTCCAGTATCCAATCCGTATGTCGGTACTGCAGGGGATGTTATGCTGGAGTCTGGAGGAGTTACAGGTATCATTAGTGGGACTGGACCATCCGAAGGGGGAAATACCGGGATCAGTACGCAATGGAGCTCTGTTCGAGTGCCATGCATCGACCAGCTGGATAAGACGGAACCTCCAGCTATCCCTGAATCCTACATCTATAACTTAACTCTTGCGTGCATCTCGTCACTCTCAGAAGGACTTGCCAAGTTTATTTTGCCCTTGACGGTTCCCGGGGAACGCAACCGGAAGAAACTCGCTCGGCAGGATACCGGGAGAGCGTCTCCTGCACCGGGTGCCAAGGAAGAGCAGGTCGAGTCGAAGGGGTTAGAGCGGACACCCTCCTACAAGAGGAACCCCGTCCCCATTAACCCCCTGACGCACGATGACCATCCACAATACGCAGAAGTCAAAATCTGCGCTGCCATCATCGACGAATGCTGGCCGGCTATCCTGGCTACTTGCTCAACGTTCCTCAACGCCGCGCTCGACTCGGAGTACTATCACGGCCTTGTCCGAGCCTTCCAGAAGTTCGCTCATGTGGCTGGACTTCTTCATCTTAATACGCCTCGAGACGCATTCCTCACGACCCTCGGAAAGGCGGCTGTACCGCCCAACGTGTTCACTGCGTGCCTGAACATGGGCGCAGCTCGGCCGAGCACCCCTACAGGTCCGGACTCCGCGGGGGGCCTTCTTAGCAATGCCAGGGGCCTTCTCAGCCGGGAGAGTCTCACGTTGCATCCCCAGCCTACGGAGAAAGGCCGCCAACCCTCCTTGGACCCCACCCAAGGAGCCTTGAACACTCGCAACCTTCTTTGTCTGAGGGCTTTGCTCAACCTGGGCATCGCGCTCGGACCTACCCTCGGAAGCTCGTGGAGTATAATCCTGGAGACGCTGCAGCAGGCTGACTTTGTTCTATTCTCTTCCGGTAAAGTGCCGGGGAAAATACCCACCGCCATCAAGGGCCAGGACCCTCAGGCCGAAAACGAGGCGCATGCGCTGCTTGGAAACTTTGGCGGCGAAATTAGGGCTGTTGAGACGGCTGTCTCCAGGCTTATTGAAAGCACGGTGGATTTCCCCAACAGGTCGTTTGTCGAAGTGGTCGAAGCTATCTGCAATCTGCTGGAGCGCGGCCAGACTGAGACTCCAAGCTCTGCTACCGTTCAAACTTCATCGCCTCCTCCCACCGGTAACGTGCTCAAGACTCCTGGGGCCGGCCAGCATCGCCGCGTTCTTAGTATTTCAACGCCGGCCACGGCAGGTCCCACGCAGGAAGACATGTTAGCTCTCGGCAAGCTCGGTGACGTTGCCACCGTCAATATCGAAAGGCTACTCTCATACCCTCCGGAGGTTTCTGGTTGGACCCCGCTCACGACGGAACTCATCAGGGTGCTGAACGCAGCCGGGATGTATGCTTCCGTGAGGACTAGAGCAGCTGAGATTCTCGTCCGTCTTGTGCTTGAGGCTGCGCACGTCGCTGGCACTCTTGAGGAAGGCGCCCGGGCTGGTGTTCAGCTTCGACTTCTGGAGGCCTTGCGTGATGCGTTAGTTCCGCTTCAGGCAGAGGACCGAGATGTCTCTGTTGCGAACCACGGGACTGATGTCGAGATCCACAAGATCATTCTTGATGGCTTGAAGAGTATGCTCGAAAACTGTGGGGAGGCACTTGTTAGCGGTTGGACCATCGCGTTTGACATTATCGGCTCCATTTTCGTCTATAGGAAGTTCGGCGTGCCTGAACGTCGGGGAACTCAACAGTCGGTGCTCATGACGAGGTCGGCCAAGTTGATTCGGCCGTCGTTTAATTCTCTTGAGCTCATCTGTTCGGACTTTTTGGCAGCGCTTCCTAACTCGTGTTTCCTCAAGCTCGTGGATACACTCTACGAATTCTGCACGCAGGGTGACGATTTGAACATAGCATTAACGGTATATTCATACAACCCCTTACCCCATTTCGTGGCCTCGCGTTTCCCTACTAAGACATGATAGACTGTCACCTTTTTCTGGGTGCTTTCGGACTTCTTATCGGGGAAGAACAAATCGCTCTCGATTACTTCAGAGCTGATGCAGGGAAGAAATGCTTCCGACTTGGCAGAAATGGCATCCGATCCTGAGCAGCCTGCATCAGATGCCGCATTGTGGATGCTTCTGTTGCTTCGCCTTACGAAAGTAACTGCCGATGCCCGTCTCGAACTGAGAAATAGTGAGTCTTGGGTTTAGCCCCAATATTTCAGAATTGCACGATGCTGATTGAACTCTTTCCTAGGCGCGATTCAAACATTGCTTCGAATTTTCGACGCGTATGGGGACCGTCTTAGTTCCGAGGCATGGTCGATATGTATCAAATCGGTTCTATTCAAGCTGTTGTCTTCTATCGAAGAGGAATTGGAAGCGGCGAATGATGACGATGCAGACGATCGAGATAGGAGTGAATGGAACGAGACAGCAGTGGTTGTTCTGAATGGAATCTCGACTCTTATTGCCAACTACTTAGATGCACTTACGCAGCATCCTTCCTTCGACTCGCTGTGGAAGGAGCTGATTGGGCACTTTGGGAAGCTGCTCGACTTTCAGATCCTCGACATCAATACAGCCGTTTTCAACGCACTAGGGAAGATACTCGCCCAGACGCGCGACAACTCTACAGCTACACTTAGCAAAGAGAGCATCGATCTCTCTTGGGGCTTGTGGAGCAGGGGCGTTCCTGTGGCAGTAGGCGAGGAAGAGGAGTCGAAGCAAGACAATCAAAACAGTCTTCTCGCCTACGTCTCGGCACTGGAGGATGTGTATCGACTGATCGATGCCGATCTCACTGTTGAGAGAGTGGACGCCATGCTCAAGCTACTTCGGGAATCAACGCAGTACGCGACAACAGGCGCCTACGTCGTCGACGTGGAGTACATGACGCCGCTCCAAGCCAAGATCTTAGAAGCGGTGCGCCGCATACGCGTCAACCTTCGGGGCGTGCCAGCAGTGGTGCTCACTAAGATCGCCGAGTTCATCGCGATGGCATTTGAAATAGATCCTAACAAGCCCGCACAGCCATCTCCCAAGAGAACCTTCGTGGCAATGTCCAAGACGAGCATGGGGATTCTACAGGATCTTATCCTGAGCAACGCTACGGACGAAGAGATTTACACGAGCGGCGCATACGTCTCGGCGCTTAGCACGCTTGCGCGGCCCATCACTTTGAAATACAGCTTCCCCATAGTTACGAGGTCAGTTCAGCCGTGGAGGCTTGCAACTAGCACGGCCTTGGCGATCTTAGAGGGCACGCTTCCGCAGCTGAAGAACCTCGACAACATTCCCAGCCAAATGGTGCAAAATATTTGGCAAGAGATTGTCAAGATTTCCAACGGCATCGTCAGCGCCGAGTGTCACCGAGCTCCTGAAGACGGGGTCCACGTGGCGGCAGACGAAGTGTTCGACGTCGAGTCCTTCCTGAAGCTTCGGGATCTCATCATCCCCTCTCTCGGGGCGGAAGTGATTCCAGACAAGACGCGGAAAGCATTCGCGGAGAGCCTCTTCCGAACATCCATCATCCACCAACCATCGCCCGAGGAAATAAAACTTCTGTCAAACAGCAGCGGAGACGCACTTGCCACCTTACTCCACAGATCCCGCCACGGTCGCACAGCTGTCTCACTACCAGCCAAGCGCACACGAATGAGCTACGTCTGCCTCGACGAACTCTTCTCCCTTATCTCCGCGCACGACGAAGCGGCGACGACCCCCTCCATCGTCGTCCAACCCCCAACACCAAAGTTCCCCCGCGACGGCGCCACCGGTCCAAGAGAAGCCCCCTCCGCCCTCCACGTACGCATCGCGCGAACGGCCGCGCCCTACCTCATTTTGCGATCGGCGCTCGTCCTCAGGGCCTACGTGGCTGACCAACCGCTCCGGGGCCGCATGCCGCAGCCGCTCTCGCAGCGGAAGGAGTTGCTGCATGTGCTGAGACGGCTGGCGGATCTGAAGTCGGAGAGCGAGGCGATACCGGATACGCCGAATGTGGATAGCGAGAATAGGAAGCATTTGTTGAGGGTGTATCCGCTTTTGGTGGGGGCTGCTGGGGTTGCTGGACGGTGTGGGGATGAGGGTGTTTTGGGGGTGTTGGGGGAGGCATTGAAGGTCGTGGGAGGGGAATTGGGTGTTTGAGATGGGTATGATAGTATGACGGTATCACGAAAGAACTTCTTTTAATGTTAAAACAATTCATTGTCTTAGTAACTATCTATGTTGAAATGTTCAAATGTTCGAGAGAAGCCGGACCCGAACCATCACAACAGTCTCGGCCATACCAGTCAACACTACCATCAGAAACGGCTTCAATATCTTGGAATTTCCTGAGCAATTCGAGGACATCGATTTCTGGGATGATGTAGCCCACTTGCTATCTGCAATGTTGAGAGATCCGAATGCCACTGGTTGTGAGGCTAGGCTTCTAATAAGAGTTCAGAAGTGGCCCCCCCATGACAGGCTAGCCCTCCGTTTGCCTCTGGAATCCTCTCAGGAGAGGAGTGACACCTTTTTCACCGGTATTGAGAACCTTGAAGTCCCATCCAAGCTTGTTTAGTACTTGGAAAACAGCCGTAGGCTCGACTAGGATTCGATTTGTCCAAGATCTCGAGGAAAAAAACGAATGCGTCAACTCCGTCTTAGAGGTGAAAAACAAAAATTAACATGGACAGATGGGAACATCTGGTCCCGCTCCGTGGGTTGCTAAAAGCCCAGAATTGCGCCTGGCTCTTCTCGGGCTTGACCGCGAATAACGAGTATAAGACAAGCCCTCTATTTGACTTACAACCAAGTCTTTTCCAATATTGAGACATGGACTGAGTTTATTCATTGTTGGAGGTCTACAGTCTCAGAATCTACGGTAACCATAGGGGGGTCATGGGCATCATGGGCCTCAAGAGAATGCGGTGTCCTTTGCATCTTCGCAGTCTCCAAACCACCAAGTGCCGCTGCGTATTACTCTCCAACTGAAGGCTTCCCAATTCATCTGGCATTCGCATGCGCAACCCAAAAACACCACGAGCAAGCTAAAGAGAGCTACCCACAGTCACCAAAAAAGACATACCGCAAACGCATTGATCCATCCTCCGTTTTCTTCGCAATCTATCCCCCCTTCTCTCTCTCTCGCCCCCAACCCACATGATAGCAACAAAAGCTACTCCGCATCCTCAGGTTCCGGTAGCCTCGAGACCCCTCGCCACAATCAAACCGCTTTCCCCACATCAGGGCTCCGATATTAAGCCCTTCCTTCTCCCCCCGGTGTCCTCAAAGAAGTCAATCATGAAGACAAGATAAACGCCAGTTCGTAAGTAATCTAAAACGTAGCTGCTCTATTTCGCAGCGGCGGGGAAGGAGACCACATGAGCCCATCGCGTACCAAAAACACGCCTTTCATCTTTTCCCTGCTTCACCCTGCTTCTTGAGTGTCATGCCCACCACCCTCCATCACCGCATGAACAGGCAAACCAGCTTCCCCACATCTGCCCCTCACGCCCCCCGGCCTCCCAGCTCCTACCCCGTATATCACCAAGACCAGACGAGCGCATTGAGTAACACACCCCCTTTCGCTCTCGTTCCTTACTATGAGTGTACATATAAAGTGTCAGCAGAAGACCCTGTTGGATGGAGCTTTACGACGTGCCCCACTTTCCCCGGTGAACCGTCCAAAATGTTGTCACAGGTGAACCTAGGGAAAGGGTCATAACATGTTTATTGAGTGGGGCTTGATGGGGGGAATTAGAGTGAAGAGCAACATTGCACGATATAGATTAAACTGTATCGGGGTCACGAGTAACATGGGGAGCGTGCTTGCGCGGAGAAACACTCGAGAATTATGCAATAATGATGCTTGACGTGTGTAAGAACTGGGAATGTTGGTAAAGTTGCCTTGCATATGCCTGGGCTTGTTCACCTTATTCTTGCCCCAGTAATAAGGAGACATAAGGAAACCTCTGCCTGACGGGATCTTACGACGCTATATTCGGCCGGTGTTATAATCGGATTCCCTCTCCTAGTTTGCGCCACCGAAACTAGAACGTCAAGCTCGGAGTTCTCCACAGTCTTCCTGTTTCCTAATGACGGGTTCTTGTCACTACCGTGGCTATAAGCAAGTAAGCGACACGCAGGTGATGGGGCGAGTCTCTTGAAAAAAGGACATTACCCCATGAGAAGGCAAGGGCATCAGATGTAAGTGACACAGTACTTAAAATTCCCCGCCGAATTGTAGCTCCTTAACAAGCGGGATAGAGCAATTACGGAAGTAATCTGCCAATCTTTCAGAGCTTTCAGAGCTCTCAGAGGGGGTGAGAGAAGATATGCACCGGGCGATGTAACGGCGGGATAGATGTCACTCTGTGGTGAAAGGGTGTGCTGCTGGTGTGGGTGGCACTGGGCTCTGTCATTGCTCTCCAGAGAAGGGTGTGTTCGTCCAGATTCCCAGATTCCGAGCGCGGAATGAGACTACTACTTCGTATGCTTGAGGTCGATGTTTCGTGACAGGTAACTCGCGTGGCTCATGTGTCAGTTGAGAGTACGAAGGGTTGGGCCCACGCCCAACTTCTCACGCCTTGCTCTACTTCAAGCAAAGGTTAGTTTATATGCAGCCCATCAGCATGTTGATATCTGGTGTGGTGTCATGGCCTACCAAATAAGGCACGACGCCGCTTCTCAACCCCAGAACCAAATATAAGAGGTCGAGTTTGAAGCCGCACAACACTTACTTCGTAATCTAAGAGTACAAGTGAGAGCCATTCCGCTCTTGATATGACCTGCTCAGGAGGTCAATAGTATTACAACATTAATCACCGAGATGAAATTTCGCTGATTGCTGGAGACTGGCCGCCTTGAAGATATGTGCGAAAAATTTGGTCACACTAATCTAATCCCACGGCAGCCGAGTCCAGAACCAGTGATAAAATTAGAAGCTGGCCAGGCGTCAGCGGCCAGGCGATCAGGGCACTTGTTGGTCAATGGAGTGCTCCGGCGACCCTGGAGATTACACTTGTAGTAGTGTGCCCGGACTTGGACAGGACATATTACCGTTTCTTCTTTGGAGAATGCGTTGGTTGGGGAATTGATGAAGAGTACCCTCGTTTCCTTTACGAACGAGGTGTGACTATTCGGGAGCCCGCCCTGTCGCTTGCCAGGAATAGCATCTGCGGTAGGTATGCAATCTGTGCAGGAGAAGATGAAAAAAAGAACTGTTTTCGGAAATCGTGGCACGCCCCCCCAAATATCAAAGTGTACGTTAGCCTCTCTTATTCATGAGTACGAAGCAGAGAGTGAACTTGGGAAAATCAAGCCCCGATGCCCTCCCCCGTTGCACTATTAGTACTTCGTACGTTGGTCGGGAATATTCGAGGGAGAAGAAAATAAAAATAAAAAAGAAAACGAAATAGGAGGGGAAAAGTTCCAGGGGGTTTTAGGCTGTAAAGAGGACAAAAGTTCCTCGCCCAGGCTACGCGGCTACGTCGATGCCCCATTGATGTTCAGTGTGTTCTCACTTACTTCGTACTTCGTTCGCACACTAAACGAAGGAGGCGTGGGGATGCTAGCGTCGCAGTGATAAGACATTGCATTGTGCGAGTGGGATGGAGTGCGCTGGAAGATTCAATGTTGTGTTACGCGGCTCACTATGTCGAGGCCTTGCTAGCCAGGCCATTTCCTCGTCGTGGACAGACAACTGTACGCTAATAATAATGACTGCATCTCCCTGCGTCAGAGGCTCTATCAGTAGGGGGATTTCTTGCACCCTCCTTGGTTGGAAAGGTGAAGGCTGGGACTCACCTGAAGCACATATTGCATCTAGATTATTAGCACATTAACTTGGTCCTCAGAACCCCGCCGAGTGAGCGCAGGATGGGTATAACTGCTTGAGATATAGACCTCCCAAAGCTCTCTCGATATCCCTCCATCCTCACGACCCCTGCTCAAGGCGATGTTGAAAAATGATAGTGACACGCCCCGAGTTTGAAGTGAGACTGGTGAGAACAATGAATGAAAATATGAAGCAACCGCAGAGAGACGTCAAAGATGTGCATATGCCCGTCGCTTTCCAAGAAAGGGCGTGGCCATTGGCGTTGCGTCGTTTGTCGGGCGAGTCTAGTTGATAGAGAGGGTTGATGGATGTGCTGCTTGTCTGCCGACTGCGAAGTCAACCGTAACTAAACCACTTCGTACTCCCTAGTCCTTCACAAAGGAGCATTGAGCCATTGACGAACAATTCATCGTTTCTGCACGGTCCCGTTCGAACATGTCTTCAACTGTCATAAGACCACGAACGGTAAGCTCCGGCATTGCTTGGGAAGAAGGTGCCACCCAAACTGCGCCCCACCCCACCAGATCGGGAAAGAATCGGTAGCTTCGCTGCCGCACTTGCAGGAGCGACTGTTGTCACTCTTGGGGCAGTTCGGCCACTATGTTTCCTTATCGAATCAGGAAGCCACTAGATCCCTCCTGTGCCAAAAATGGCAAGGGCATGTCGCACGAGCTCTCGACGACGGCATGACAGGTGTCGCCCATCACCCTGTGGGCCTGGCCTTAGGTACCTGGCGGGGCGGTCGCAGAAGTGGTCGCATATTCCTTCCGAGAATTCCTATTTGGCTTCCTCGTGATCTCATATGCTGTCTATCTGGTCATGCAGAGAAGGTCCACTATCTAATCTACCTACGGAGTAAACTACGAAGTATAGTTTACAAGTCCGCCATGCCCCCGGTGCCATTGTCGAAGTGTTCTTGCCACTTGGGGAAAAGACTACTGTTTGCGGTCCAGTTGTAGATTGATGCAGATGGGGTGTGGGGCGGCATCGCTGAGCCCATCGGTGCTGGTACTCGCTTCGGACAACGAACCCACAATCAGGTACTCCGTCATGCACAATCTCAATGCGCCACTGTCCATATGAGGATATGAGGTAGGGTCTTTAATAAGCTGTACAAGTAGATTACGATCCAACAACCATACCTTTGACGGTCTCAAGATTCAGAGACTTCTTGCTGGAAGGGGAGATTGCTATCCAATCTAGTTTGGGCCAATTCCGTTGCTTCTGGGACGGCTCAGTCGACGCTGCCTGACCGGTGACGGTCCCCATCGCTCGATCATATCCCAGCCAGCACTGTTCACCATCGGTGGCAAACGACTCATGATTCGATATAAATTAGTGGTGCGACGTTCTCGACTTCGGATAGTGGAGTATCGTCATGCGCCCGTTCTCAGCACTTCAAGACCTCTTCAGGCTAGCTTCAATCGGGTCTGTGCTCTTCGAATTCGTCACCTCAAACGGTCTGTGTTGTGGAAGACAGCGTGATGGGGAGGTAGTGGAGTTTAGAAACCCCCATGCGAAATTCCTGAAGACGGCCAGGCTACGTTTGGTGAATCCTGGGACCGAATACCAATCTAGAGCCGAAATGATAGTCAAATCCTCCTCTTGCTCCCCTGCCATGCCCAGGTGTGTGGAGTTACGTCCCGTGGTCTGGGGCCCCGAAATGTAATATTTGGCCGACATCAGGAGGGTTTCCCACTACCGATCCCTACTATCCCCGGAATGCCATTTCGGTTAGGGAAGTCGGGCGACAAGCGAGATCTCCGATGTATCCTTAGTGGGGGAGGTGGAGGAGGTGGAGGTGCGGGTTTTCTGCCTCCCCGGGGGCCATCTATGCCAACGCAACCACTACCAAGACGTACTTCGGACATGGATTATGCGCTACGAAGAGTGAACATTGAAGTATTTCATAGGTACTGGGACGAACCGTGAAGTAAACTGGTCGCACACTACTTCGTACTTCGTGGAGAGTTCCATACTTCGTACTTGATGGGTCTTTAGACTTTGAGACAAGAGCCCTTTTCAGATCTTGGCGCCATTTACTGTTTCCCAATGTAGTGACACTCAACCCCTCATCATTGCTTAGTTTAGTGGACAGCCCGGCGACTGAGCCAAACTGGTTGCGGACAAACGGCCACTCCACGTTTTCTCTTCACCTGGCTCCAACTAGTGGAGAGATCCTCATGGACCTGGTCACGCCTATCCCACGTGGAAAGCAGCGCACATCCAAAGTTTCTCTGTGCGTGCTTGCAGTGCATCAATTCCAAAAAAGCGCCCACCCGGGAACCGCGACGAGGACAGTACTTGAGTTGTTCTCCCAGGGAGGAGGGGTAAAGATCCTCTGGGGGCAGGACGACTCGAGGCGGGACTCCGGTGCGCAATATCTATGGTAACCTTTCAGTACATCGTGCAGGAAAGGAGGAACAGCCCAGGCGGGATGCACCTCAACCCAAAGCTAAAAGCTCGGGTATTGTAGAGTTACCTCTAATGTTGTGAGATAATTACACCATCTCTGACAAGGGCGTCTCGAGGAACCTTGGATGTACCCCGCAAGTATGCCTTTCCACGCGTGCTCTTGAGCGGGTGGACATTGATTGCAACTGGAACGGCTCCTAGATTGTGCCAACTGTGGTTTGTGTTGCGGGCGGGCCTAGCCGTGACCTGCCTGGGCGTACAACATCTTGATCTTCGAACCACGGCATTAAATGAAGCTCAAAATAGAAGTCCCATTAAGTGAGATTGCAAGAAGAGGGAAGGGGAAAAGACCAAATATTTCGAATCGGGGTTTATCTAGGTTTCGATTGTGGGCTGTACTTCGTACTTGGTAGTTGATTGCCCATTCACTGTCGAAAAGGTCATCTGCATGCTCTTTACCGATGCCTACGCGACGATACACAACGTCTACAGCTAGTGATCAATAGTTGCAGCGCGGAAATGCTGGGATGGACAGAACAAAGCAATCATTTAAACCCCTGCTTGACGTTGAGCTACCCACATCGCCCACATGTGGTGGGTTTGTGGCGATGCGCTTGTGCAAGCCAGAAACCGAAGTGAGTGAACAAGTATCCGCTACACTACGAAACGTACGCTCCAATTCCTACACTACTTCGACTGGCTGCCCACTAGTGTGAGTGTGGCTTCTGTCCCAAATTCATGTGAGCTTATTCAAACGACTCACTTCAAACGTAATTGTTTTTCAGACAACTCAGACACGAAGGTGTTTACGATCGAAATAAACAATACAGAATTAGAAAAAAATGGAAAGGAAAAAGAAAGAAGCAGCCGTTTCGCACCCGTTTTGAGCGTTTGAGCAAACCCCAGTTCATTTCTCGCAAGGTTCTAGCGATAATAAGCTCTTGGTCAGCAGAGGAAGGGGCAAGCTAGGCCAAGTTCATCCTCAATATCACTCATAGAAGAGGTGGGGGAGAGGGCAATGACAATGTTCCTCGATCTATTCCTGTAAACTCCCCTTCAACATGCATGACCCCAGCAGTACAATGAATGTACTCCAAGGCCATAGGTTCTTCGCTTCTCTTACCCTTGCCTAACGTTACATCTCATCCGTGTACAAGAACAACGAAGGAAAAGATCCGCCCTCGGGCACTAGCTCTGACAGGCTCTCTCCGTGGAATTTTCCGAGCGACAGGTCAATTTTAGTTGGAGCTAATTTTTTTCGGTTTCTTTCTTACCTGTGCACTCTTTTTTCTTTCTCATTTTTTTCTTTTTATTAGTCGTGGGGAGAATGTCACCTCAATGTTCAGAGGCGACTCTTCGAAATGAACCGTAGGTCTGTGCGAAACGTCGAAAATGTCACGATGACGGTTGCTGCCTGGTCTGGGCTAACCTTTCCTGGGCCCGGCTTCAAATCTTGGTTGTGTTCCTCTGAACCGAAAGCCTTGCGCCAAGGCGAGAGGCACGAACATGATGTTCGTGTTTGTATGAACCACTTCAAGCATTGCCACGAACAGGTACCATTCGCCAATGAGCTTAAGAGAAGATTAAAATCTTGACAGGTCATCACCCGAGATACCCTTGCTTGCAGGCAGTATGGAAAATGACGAACTCAAGGACATCAATATTGTTACCTAGATTACCTCAGTACTTCGCCAGGGATTCAAGATCGGGCAGAGGAAGGCTTTTGATTGCCCCGTTTCTACGAAGTACTATTCTTAGACTACATCGCAGCCACGGAACAATAAGCAAAAGCAAGGAAAGCCACTCGGAGGATTCGGCTGCCGTTAGCCGTGACGAACGCCATCGAGCGTTTGCAGATGCAGCAACCACAATAGTGCTGTTGCCCCCGTGGAATTGTAGGGATTGGGTTAATTCTTGTGTATCACACCGGTTTGTCAGAAAACAATTGATCTCGTTCCTTGGAATTGTTACACTGCCAATATCTGGCCTCTTTGGCACTAGGCTTGCGTGATGTGAAATTGCCGTTTGCCTGTTGTCCTGTGCGATATAGGCGACTGTCTTTCTCAATCGGCTCGATGACGTGGGAAGTTCGGCACTTCGCGAAAAGAAGTAAGGCTGAGCGTCCGAGCTCACCTTTCTCCAGGCTGGAGAATATGATTGCAGCAACGATCTTACCCCAGACATGACCGTGGTAGAACTGAGTTTCTATGCAGGGCCTGCATTACATTTCAAGTCTAATCGATGGACTAGTGCTAAGGGCGGCGGCAGGCGCCCGGGGCCAGGGTTAACTGTAGCCAGACGAGGCTACGAGCGAGGCTTGGAACCTACACTATTGATGAATGAATGCGACTGTACAAGTACTATGTAAAAACGGTCTCAACACACCCCGGAACAAGGCCCTGCAAGAACTGGACCGTAACTTCAACACGACTTTAGCGTTGTGTCGTTCATCCTTGTTAGGGTGCCCGCGTATCTCGCTGCGAGATTAGGTTTGGAGCCGTTATGGAGCCGGTGGACATGATGTAATTAGTACCTGGACGATTGTAAATTACCTGCGTCGTACCTGAAGGCGTAATGGAGTGCAATAAAATGATTCCAATCTCCGTTGTTCAATGCAACAGTAATCAGAGCAGAGACGGCTTCCATTGCGAGACTGGGCAAACGATACGAGGTTGACCTGAGATGTCTACGCTATTTCGACAACAGGCGGGACGTAGTCAACTGATTGAACGGCTGAAAATAAAGGGAAAGAGTTATATCGAGGCAAGTAAGTATAGTCACCTACCAATTGCGGGATGTACTCGCTCGTCCGGAGACCCAAAAGCCTCGCAGGTCTCATCTCAAGCCGTGTGCGTTCCGGTGGCTTTGGTCAGCCTCAGGGTATAACAATCGAGGGAGATTGGTAAGACTACCTCAATGCCCGGAAACTTGTTCGTTTGTATCTTTGCTTCCATCAATATGACGGGGACGGACGCGGAGCCACCACAGGCCCCAATTCAGGAAGCTGCTGATGGTGTGACAGAAAGCAGCAACTGGCCACCCTCTTTGGACTCTCCCGTCTCCGATGAATCCTCCCAAGGAACTTCTGCTCTCGTGTCTCGGTACTCTATTTCTTGCAGGTCTCGATTCCACCTGGTTTCTCACCCGAATACCAGACCAGTATTGTCCCTCCTTTGGATTTGAGCTGCGACTTATATGCCGGTGTGTGTTGTACCATTGGTAGACCAAGTCCAACGGTGACAGCAGCGAAACGGCAACGAAACTTTTCGGATCCGTGGTTGTGAGGACATAATTCTCACGTGGAAACCCGGATAAGTTGCAATGGACCTTCCAGCTCTGCAGAACTCTCGCGTGTGGCCGAGACATTGGAGAAGGAACCGCTCAATGCCTCCCATGTCTGTGATGGGGGCCATGTGTTGATTCCGTGACCTGGAACTTTGAGGAAGGGAATTCCAATCTGCGATTTCCCATTGTGGTCGTACAAGTATATTGCCCGCTCTTTGCAGCTGCCTCATTGAGCTTCCCGACAGACACGGCATGAACGGCTAGAACTGAGGATGCGTGTTGTACCTTCCCGTCTACTCACCAAATCCGCCTGCCGATGGAGACTGGTAAAGAAGAAGGCAGGTAGGACACAGCAGGAAAATCCCAGCCAGCCACCCAAGGTCATGTGAAACGGGAAGTCGGTCGAGGGTATTTGATATTGTCAAACCCGACGGTATCAGCAGGACAAGAACGGGAATATGACATGGAGAATACGGGAAGGCAATCTGGCACTCGAGCTCAGTGCCTGCCGTGTCTCGGCAGCGAAGCAAATTTACCTGGACAGGTCGCCGTTTGACTGATGTTAGGGAACCGAGAATATCGGTTGGAGATTTTACCGGGGCCATGCCCATGGTTTGGAACGGAGGTCCTGGGAAGAAACCCGATCATTGGGATAAGGAGGTGGCATAATTCGAGTCTTGTTCTTACTCTGCTTATTGTTTGTTTTCATCTTTTCTTTTGTTGGTTGGGGTTGGTTGAGTGTATGCCTCATCGTTGCTGCCCTCTCAATAGTGGTCGCACTTACATCTGGCGGCTCTGGTGGGACTATCACACACGCCAGAAGGAATACGCCAGACATTTTATTGAATTCTTCTCTACGGTGATGGTCTGAGTCGAGCCATCCAACAGCGACTGATGCCTGCACCCTGTACTTCATACGACCGTTTGTAGTCCCGCGCCCCGGATGTGTGTTCCCGAGCTTTTTTAACTTGTACATGAGATGACGGATTTGATCCGAGAGGCCCAGACTGCACTCGGTCGATCAGGAACTAGAACAACCGTCTGATTGCATCGAGGGACGGGTGTTGTTGGCGACGGGATGTCAACACACTAATGAAAGCCAAGGCCATGGCCAAGACATGGTATGCGAGAGAGGAGCAACACTACATCGATGGATGCGACAGACCCAGTTCACGTATGAAAACGCGTCTTCTCATGCCTGATGTATTATGCAGTGGCAGACGAGACTCCCTCAGTGCGGGCCAGGCTATGCATACTGAAACTATTACTATTTATGACCCGAGGAGGAAATGAGGGTTCTGTTTTACTCGGAATAATAAACGACTCCAGGCCTGAAAGTCGCGCCCAATCCATATCCCGAAAGCAAGAAATCCCATCTCGGAGACGGGCTTTGACCTGGATGTCTTGCAAAGACGTCAAAGCCCGGAGATATTAGAGCTGTCTTACAATCGGGCCTGTTCCAGTAATCCTTACCACTTAATCCACGTCAAATATTATTTTCCTCGTGGTGGCGCAATTAGGCCTTCCTTGAGGCGTTTTCCGTGCGCCCACCAACCACACCCATCCCAGCGTCAGACAATAGAAGCGTCCTTGCAGCGACAAAGTCCTCCTGGGTGCTACGTAACGGAGCACTCCGCAGACCGGCCTGTCCATCCCGCGCGCACTGTCCCTTCTGCTGGCAGGTTACGATGTCGGTCAAACGGGAAGAGCTTGTCAGCCCTAGCTCCGTTCATTGGCCTGGCATTCTCGCTTCCAGGGGGGAAGTCTCCGTGCCGGCCGTAGTTTTGAGGGCCTAAGAAAAGACCTTTTCGTAGCAACACCTGAATTGACCACACCTGGAGGACCTGGAGGACCTGGAGGAGAGAATGTTGCTAGGCACAAGGAGACCGAGCTTCAATTCGTATCGCAATAAACTATAACATTACCTTGAGCTGTTTCGAATTGCACAAGAGTGACGATACGACCTCGAGTGGTAGCTATTAACCAGTGTCTGTTTAAGTCTGGGTGCTCCAGGTGCGGGAACAATGCATCCTCCCGCACCTCATCCCTTCCATAACCTTGGTTTCCTGGTGAATGCGGGGTTCGGTTATTGGCGTAGGCAGTGCAGATCAGAAGTAATCAAGGAGGATATGGAGGGCAAAAATATTCCACCTGCAGACCTGGGGAAAGCTAAGATCGAAGACCTGGGTTTCACGTTTTTTTTCTTTCTTATTTTTATTCTGGTGTGGTAGACTGTACATCCTGGCACAGACTGGCGATGATCCGGATTGATGTTCGCTCGCGCAAGCATCAGATATCGTCATCTGAACTTCTTTTGGTTGTCAGTACTCAACGAAGGTTTACGGAATATTCTGGATGTGCACTCCGTGCGATTGATAGGCGAGGATCTCTCTTCTTTCGGGATAGGCTGAAACCGCCCCTGCTCTTTTGCTGAGATCCCCGGTCTGCCAGTTCGCTGAAAGGGTAACTGGCCAAGCTCCAAGAGCTCATCTTCGGAGCTGATCCTGGAGAATGAGCTGCGCATCCGATATTGCAGGATGCGTTATCGAGAAATTTTCAAAGCTGCTTGGAGTTGGCATCAACGATATGGCGTGGTCTCCCATATAGGCTAAGTTGGTGTGTCCTGGGTCTGGCCATTGCTGGGTCTTCTCTCCAGAGCCAACTCCTCCGAGCCCCCGAGTTGCTACAAGTAAACTACAAAGTAAACAACTCAAGGGACGTGCTTCTGAACAGAAATTGTCGATGTTTAGATCTGGGGCCAGGGTAGTAACTGAGCTCAGTCTCGGCCTTGGATTGGGCTCACCTCTGCACGAACACCCTCAATCAGCCAACCTTTGACGTGCAAAGCCCGCGCACGGAAGCCAACATATTATGTGAGTCAACAGCTCAAACATGCCAGCAATGGCCCTTAATTAGAATACCGCCGCGATGAAATGTTTGGAGTTACCCACACAACGCCTATTTAAAGAAACCCACAAAGCCAATGTGAGTCGACGAAGGTGCAGAAGAATCGAGAGTGGGCTGTTTCGGGCTCCTAGCACGGACAGGGCTGGGAGAAGAAGAGGGGGGGGGGGGGGTGGCGGCGGAGATAACAGCAACTGTGCCGCACAATCGTGGCGTGCATACGTGGCGTTCTTCCGCCTCAACAGCCCTTCGGATTGGATCGAAGGCCATCCACCCAGGGTCATACGGCATGGGGACATGCACTTGGGCTGAAGTCTGAGGGCCTTTGACGTTCGTCTGGACTTGGGAGGCTAGCCATTAATGCCGAAATGGTTGCTCCTGTTCCTCGAGCACACAGACGCATATCGGCTGGGGAGCCCCTGGAACATGAGCATCGTTTTCGGCCAATCCTACGGCCGGAGCTTTTTCGCGTCCCTCAAAGTACATCATAGGCGCACTGGGAGGAGGGAAATACTTGTCTGTACCGTGATGTACGGAATCCTTCCAAGATGACTTTCGAACAATTCTGTGGCTTGCATCCAAAATGAGGAGGGGATAAAAAAAAAAATGGGATGTTTGGAGCTCTGAGGTTAACAAGGCTGGCCTCGTTTGAGGTCATAGTAACCCGCTTTACTTTTTATGGCCACTGGCGTGCTTTAGGCGCTTGAGAGGGGAAAAAAGACTTCCAACGTTGCCTATCCGTACCAGTCGAATGTCTCAGTCTTATGGGGTACCTCTCGCCAAGAAGGTACCCACTCCATCCTCTGGCCAGGCGGGCTCGGAGGAAGAAGCCCACAGAACTTAGACGAGGAGGGCAAGCGGAAACGTGGTTCGTCCTCGTCCGAACGAGAATGGATTTCTTAGTGGTCAAAACACGAGGAGGTAGTCTCTGGAGCTGTTGTCTCCCTTAGTCCTGGGAAGGGAAGGCTGTTAGAACCGAGCGTTACTATTCCATTATTCCACTTTCATGCACTCATTATCGATCTAATACCCGCGGATATGTAACAGATGCACTCAGTCATTATTGACAGATGTCAGATGTCAGATGCCAACGATTTCGACTGCCGGATCTTGCGTTCCAATGATCCTTCGTACAGACCATGGTGCCTCCCTTCGTGCAACGCAGGATACATGTCTCTTCCCGCTGTGCCATTGTACTATTGTTACGTTGGTAGCAAGGAAATGTTGGTGCCCCTTCTGATATTGCGCGAATCGTAGGCAACTCCGATCTTAGCATTGTTTTCTGGGGGGAGACGAAGCTCCGGAATGCCGGATGTCCATACACTACGAAGCATGAGGTACGAGGTACACTTGTATCCACAATGCGGGGAAGCGACAGCACGTTTGCGTCGTTGTATCAATACCCCGACAACTCGACGACTCTGATACGGGGGCCCTTAGCAGTTAGCTCATACCTGACGGGATTTAATGCAACGAGAAAAAGAGTGCGCAAGAAGTATTGAGGGGGCTCTCATATTCTCATTTGATGTCTATCTCTAGGGCCCCTGCATATAAAAATAGGACAGCAGGAAATCAAAATAAATTCAAGTCCCACCGGAAGGATCATTAATGTGTCTGTCAACCAGGCTGACAGCAGTCCATGCAGATGAAGCTCTGTAATTTAGAGTGCGTTAGCGACAGGAATATCTCCGCGAGCCAATTGTGCTGCATGCATGTCTTTAAAGAGGCCGAAATTTGCCATGGGGTATGGCACCTTTCGAGGGCCCTGGCAAAGTACTCGTCCTTCGTAGTTATCTAAAAAGTCCATCCTCCCGACGACTTCAATGAAATAAATGAATATAGGAATGATTGAAGGAAAAAAAAAATAAACATGAAATAAAGATTCAGAAACGAAGAGAAATACGAAGAAATGTATCAAGGACGGTCTTCCCGCAAGTGTTAGATTTGAGGGGAGAACTGACTATTCCCAGAGAGGAGGTATTAATCGTAAGACAAGCTAAACCTCTTAGCACTCGGTGACCTGCGTTAGATGGCATCCTCTTGAGCCTAGTCTCTCGTGGGGTGGCGGTCAACAGCCGAACGGATTGATCCTTTGATGTCCACATCAGGACGCCACATCGCAAGAGCCAACGGCTCTGGCCTATCCGCCCTAGCAAAAAGCAAAGAGCTCAATCGCGTACCTTTTCAGAAGATCCCAAAGCAAAAGCAAGGGGGGGTAGACATGTCGTTCAAATTCCGAATTAGGCCGACCTGTTCCATCGATCTGATGCGGAAGAAGCTTCCATTTCCTTGACTGAACCGGGGCGGACCTGTTCGTACCGCGCACAGACAGACTGGCGTGGCGGACAAGGACATTGAAGGGTGATGGAGCAAACCCCTCGAGGCCGACGACGAGGGAGTCCAAAGTACCTAACTCGCAGGCCTCGCCGGAGCTTGGACTTTCCATGAAGCAGATCTGGCGATAAGGAAATGAGGCCAGGAGCATCTAGCGAAGCGATGATGAAGCGATGCCCGCTGTTAGGCCAAGAGGAGTACGAGATATTACTGGAGGAAGAAAATAATGTTGGAAGACATTTGAGGTCCGAATCGTGATATCCCCCCCCCCCCCCTTCCCCGGCCAACTTCGCCCATTTCTTCCAGAGTTTAGTGCAAATTGCAGTGCCTAAAAATATCAGGGCAAGGCCAAGCGACGGGAGTAGCAATCTGGTATTTCGATATTGCATTCTCCAACTTACATTGGAACTCTAGAGAGTGTTTTCATCTTCTCGGGGTCGGTGTAATAATTCTAGTCGTACCAAGTACTCAAGTACTCAACGTGGCCCCGTTGTTGTCTCGTGTCCCTTTTTAGCGCGTCGCTTAAGCATGTCTTGTACATTTCCTAAATTTTACGGTGTGGGTGTACGTGCAACGCATGGGGTTTGCATAAAGATCCCATCCTGGAGTCGTGTTCTTCAAGCGAACAATTTAAAGGCAACTGCGAAGGATTACAGTAGTGGCTTCTCTAAATCTTGCGTGAATGACAAGCATTGAGGACGACCCACACGAGGCAGCTTCTCCACAGACGTAGAATACATCAATACATCAATACATCGCAGGTTAGGCGAGCCGTGTCATCTCTAGCGTCATGACTGGAGTTTGAAAACCGTTATTATTACGTGGTCTAAGTAATGGGGGTATTATTACCTGCCGGATAAAATCCAAAAGCCTCAGTAGAAAGAGAAAACAAATTGGACAGGAACAATGCGGATCAATTATATTTACAGGTCTCAACTTCATTTAGGAGTGAGTGTGCACAAACTTGAGCTGGGACGGGATGTCGCCGGGATTTCCTTGCCTGGAGGATGCTCAAACGAGAAAAAAACCGAGCCCGACAGTTGCTCGTCGACCCTGGACTTTTCAAAGTCTGGAACCGCTCGCTTGACAGCTCTTGGGAAATACTGGAAACTGCAGCACCAATATTACGTACAGCGAGCAAGTGCCGAGAGTACAATTGTACTTCGTACCTGTCAACTGCAATGGAAGAAGGTGCAAGACCACATGCAATCACGCTTCCCCATGTACTTCGCACATTGTGTCCAATGCTCTTTCCGCTCCATATCATAAATAAATGTGCGCATGGCACATGCTAACATGTGTCGCGGCAATGAAGATGGGTTCTTGCCTCATATTTTACCAGCTTACCTCTGATGCTCTCGAGGAATCCGAAAGCCAAGGGAATTGCTGTAGCGATTGATCGACGGGCCAAGGTAACACCACTGACGCATTGGCTTTGAACGAGGCAATTTCGTAGTGACAAAAAGGACGCTGATGGGCAAGACAGCATTCGTGCGTGGGTAACTCCCGGAAGGAACGGGGTGCGCGCTCCGGGTGGTATCCACTACATCGGCCGCTAGTGTTCCAAGGGCGCATTAGTGCTGAGCTTTAGTGTACATGTACATGAATCCTGGCTCTCCTTCGTTGACGCATGCAAGTTGACCCGATCCCCGAGACCCGAGGAGCGAATGACAGGTACTCGCGAGTACTGGTTCCACGCTCCGTTTTCAGTGAATTTCTCCGTGTGTGACAGGTACTTAAATCTTAGTTTTGGTCCCGAGCTTGAGAGGCAGGCGAACTCACGTTCTCGAGCTACTGCAGGCTTGTTGGTCTAGGACTCGAGGAAAGAGCAAGGGAGTCCCTGGGCGGTGTATTTGATTTATCGGAGCTTCCTCCCGGATGCCGCCGCCAGTCCTCGCCAGTCCTCTGTACTTGTAACAATAAACTATTTAATGCCCTTGTCATTGACTTCTACAAAGTAAAGTTGAAGGTGGAAAAAGAGGGTGAGAGTGGGAGTGCCACCAGGATTAACGAGCCCGTCTCATCTAAAGTCACTCGCCGACACACACACACACACTCTCTCTCTCTTTCTCTCTAAAATCGCCTGTGCGCTTCTACCAGTATTACAGAGGAAATTGCCCCGTTCAAGTCGGCTTCGATATCAGACGAACTCGCTAGTGTCATGAGCCCGAGCGGCTTCAGAAGCACTGAAGCATTGGGCGTTGGCATCAAGTTTTCCCGTCTTCTTGGCCACGCATTCTGCTACCATCAGGTTGCTACATTTCAATGTTCTATCCCAGGGAGCACTGAGAATTTTACTTGCGACTCCGCTTCATCCACTAAAGCGGATAGCGCAAGTCTCAGTGCCTTAAGAGGCCTTACTATACTCCATCCTGCCCCAATTTGGGATACGGCCACTCCGAACTCAGCAATGGGGTCTTCTGTGCACCCGTCATACACCACCAGCCGTCCCGTCCTCTCAAGAGTACGAGTACTGTACATGAGAGGGCTACAGGAAGTGCCGTTGATCGCGAAAAGTTAATCCCCCGGGGCAGGGACATGCTCTCTTCACCCCCTTGTCTCGCGAGCCCATAGATCTCCTTCTTCTGTCAGTCATCGGTCTCGTGGCCGCCACCCTCCTTCGTCGAGACCCTTGATCAAACAACAGAGATCAATGATGGGGTCTCGACCTTTTCCATACACTCGCCTGCTGCGTCTGCTCAGTGCTCACCACTTCACCTGTGCAGGCAGAGTATGTACAAGCATCAATGCCAACTTCGGGAAGGCAGGGGTTAGTCGTTCGTCCAACCCTACGATGAACGGCTGTAACCTCGTTCCGGGTATTCATCCCATTCTCGGGCTTGGAACGGCAGTGAGTCGAACGCAAGGCTCATAGCTTATTCCATGGCCTGCAGACTTAATTGCTCAATCCGCCATCGCGCCGTACTTTGGTCTCTGCTGCCCTACGTAAAGGAATCAAGGAGCCGCATGAGAGTTGGTAACCGGGACTCTCACGGCTCGCGCCCAAGGAAAGCAGAGCGATCGAGTTTCCTTGTGTAGGAAATAGACCTCGACACGGGCGGGTAAATCTCAAGAGTTTTCGGGATCAGACAAATCGTCCTCGCCTAAGTTGCTGTCGAGCCCGTCGGATTCAGCTGTTTCCGGGGTTTCTGCTTTTCCCAACACCGGCCTTCCCATCGACATTGATCTCGACTCCAGGAAATCTCTATCGGCTTCCTTGATTCCCAGCATTACCACATTCCCTTCTAATTGGCAATCTTGGGTCGTTCCTAGCTTTGGAAGCCTGCCTGTTGCCGATCGAGTGCTCTATCATCTGTCATCTGTTCCCTGCTTTTCCTCCTGGCTTCTCCCTACTGGAACCTAGCTTTCGATCTATCCTCCGCAAAAGAAGCACGCCCCCTCCCACACTTCTCTTCAAAAAGCATATTGCTTTACCACCTCACCTCACAGGCTCACAGTACTTGTACTTCGTCCACTGCATTCCACATTGCACATCGCACCCCACCCTCTCTCCCCACCCCTCCCCCTTGTCTGCCCTGCTAACCCCAGTAAGTAGACTCAGAGCCATCCCCCCCTGTCTTCAAGACTGTGGACTGTATCCTTGCCCTTGCCACAACTCACGACCACTGCAAAGTACACTATTGTGCCAAGTACGAAGTACCTTGCCATATGGCTCTCTTTATCCCTGCCCGTTTCCCGGCTTCTGAGTACTTCGTACTTCCTGCGTCCTTAGCTTTCTCTCGCATCAAGCCCGACTCGAGGTCGTCTCACTCTAATCCCCCATATAACACTTCTTTATTATTGACCCTACACCTCTCTGGGTTACCTCCTCCATTCTCTGCCGCCTCTCTCTCACACACACATGCCTCACCTGAACTCCACATAAACTGTACTTGCTTCGTAGTCTTTGAATCCAGCACCACCGCCTCTGCCTGGCGTCGTGCGGCCTGCCCTGTCTATTTCTCCGTGCACACATCCTAGTCAAGCCTACTGCGACAGCATTGGGGCATCTCTCCCGTTCCTCGACTACGACCTACCTACTCGCTACGTTTCCACACACGTACTTCGTACACATTCACACACACACGCCACCCCCTCCCCCTCCACGCCTTCGAAGCCGATCAACGTACCTCAGTACTGGGTACTCTTTAAATCCAGCCCACTCCCGCGTTTTGGCTTGCTCATCATAACGTCTCAGACGCGGCATTGCTATAACATCCCCCAGAATACAACTCCAACCACTACTTGTTATTCTTATCCTCTACTACGTACACTAGAATTGTCACCGTCTGCCCTCCAAGTCCAGAGTCTTAGCGAAACCCGGTTCCCTTTTCCTCCAGCGTCGACTTCCAGGAGGGGTAGCGAAACCAGCAACCCCAACATTACAAGAACCAGGGACTCCCCACACTTAACCCAGCATCTCATCTCTCCTGGGACCTCCCATTCCAACTTCCCTCCGATCTTCGATTCCAAGTTATATATCGATCAGCCACACCTTACAGCCAGAAGTGTTAAAGAAGACCCTTTCCGCAAGTGTCTTGCTCCTTGCTCTCTGCTCCTACTCTTCATCCCACAACAGTCCAGTCTCGCCTCGTCACTCTTGAGTCTTGTTCTTCGCTTCTCTTTGTGAAGTCGGCAAGATCGAATCAACTGAGAGTTCACGATAACTCGTCGGCGCATACTTATTCGAAGCCGCAAGACGCTCTAGCTCTATCTCATAGAGTGTGTGCGCCAACCCGCTGAAGAGCCTGGTTCATTGGTGTTTGGTGCTCAACGCGAACGTGGTTTTCCATCCCATCGAGAGCGCCTCTTCCTGCAACATACAAGGCGCCAGCCACTCCCCGTCTCTTCGACGGACAAAACTCCAAACAAACCTCTCCCGCAACGGCTCTGAAGTGCCATCAACCCTTCAGTTTCTAAGGCTCATGAGCATCGCAATCCAGGCACCTCGCAGTTTGGAGCCTCTTTACTGCCAGGGAATATACAACGGCCGCCTCGAGTCGACGTCCCTGGATTTACCTAACCAGTCGTATCCGAACACGGGAACATCGAATCTCATGTCAGCTATGACGAGTGGACACAATCCTCGCCACCCGTATGGTGGCTATCCACCCCCCCAGCCCCGGCCTCCCCAGTACGATCCCATTCAAAACTCTCCCTCCCCCTTCGCCCAAGGCC
>NJFT01000351.1:0-27596 GCA_002221725.1 Scedosporium boydii | reverse complement strand
TTCTTTCTTTCCCGCTCCGTCTTCTTGCCCTCCGGTGTTGGTGCGGAAAACAACAGAGCGAAGATGATCACGGCTCGTAATCGTGTTAGTTAGGAAGATCAGCACAGCCTCTCCGGCAGGCAAAAAGACTGCAGACTGCATACACCAGGTCCTTGGCTCTCATCACCAGTGCTGCGGGAACGGTGAGACGAATGAACTAGGGCATATCAGCTCTTGTTTATTTTATATGCAGAGAGATGATGAGAAAAACAAATGTACACTAGCTACAGAATGGACGCTTCCTTTTTTTGTTTTCCGACGTTCTTTTCTTGGACCCAACCCCGCTGCATAGACAACGCCTCCTCCGTCCAATGCAATGCTGGTAGTTTGAACTCGAAACACCCTCGGGGTTTTCCCTTTTGTCCTTTCTTGTTCCATCTTTTCGCAGCCCCAAGAACCGGCGTGCCATCATGTCATGGCTCCCCCTTCATATCGTCTATGCTTCTTTCCACTCGAAACCCATCCTGTAGAGTGCCAGCGGGAGAGCCTCTTACAGCTCTACCAAACCCCCAACTGCTAGGTCCTCCTCCGCCGTGTTCCAGCTAACGTTCTTCCTCCCGCTAACGTTCTCCCGCTCTCACCTGAAAGGGACTAAGGCAAGGCAAACGCAAGCGCAAGGCCAAAAAAAAAGCACTCTATCTTCAATCCGTCTCAATACCAGCCTGCTTCACCAGCCCATAAAACACACCCTGCTTCTTAATCAGCTCCTGCGGCGTATCGAACTCCACCACCTCGCCCTTGTCCAGCACAACCACTCGGTCGCTATCCATGATCGTGTTGATGCGGTGCGCCACCGTGATGATGGTCCGGTTCGCGAACAGCGGACTCCGCAGCGTCGCCTGCAGAAGCACGTCCGTCTGCACGTCGACGGCGGCCGTGGCCTCGTCGAGAACCAGGATGTTGGACGGCGTGAGCATGGCTCGCGCTAAGGATACGAGCTGGCGCTGGCCCTGTGAGAGGTTGGATCCTGTTTTTTTACAGTCTTGGGTTAGCTGCTGTCTGCTTCTGATTTTTCTTTCCTTTTTCTTTTTGTCCCTCAAGTATACATCAGGCGACTTCGCGGATGTGCCCGCACCCCTGAACCCTGCTATCCAAGTCGGCGATGATAAGTTCTTAGGCCCAAAAAATGGCACGATTCCTTTTTACTTTTTCTTTCCGCCTTAGAGACCACGGAAACGCCAGTATGGAGGTGGCGCCCGTGCCCTCTCTGCTGACGTGTTGTGGGCGAAAGTTTCCAAACATTCGCCTCCTTGTGCTGCACTTCGTGCTGCAAGGCCAAACGAAACCAGAAATCTTTGATATGCGCCTCGCCACAGCTGACGGCCGTACGACGCAAACTCAGGAGCAAAAAGGCCCATCAGGACCATCACATGCCACCCCAAGGCCGAAGGAAAGCGGCGAGAACTCGGAATGAAAGGGGTCCAGACAAAGAAGTAGAATAAAAGTACTGGAAAAGAAAATTGTGTTGCTTACCTCCTTCGTTGATCTTGGCTTCGAGGCCGCCATCCATGGATGAGACATGGTCCTTTAGACGCGCGTGTTCTGTTAAAAAAAGATCCAGGGTTAGCTTCGTGATCGAGTTACCAACCAACCCCCCACGTTCAATTTCTCTTCCTTGTGAAGCTCGAGTACATCCAAACCAATTCAACCGTGGCCTTCCAAGAATACGGCCTCCCACATGATCCCATGCCGTGGCTAGGTATGACCTCAGGCATGCGTACGATATGTGTAACGATGCAAAAGAGAAAACAAAAAACATACCTAACACGCTCCACAACTCAGTGTCATCGTGCACATGTCCAGGATCAAGATTGTCGCGAACCGTGCCCTCGAAAAGAGCTGCGTCCTGCGGAATGATAGCAAGGCGTCGCCTCAGATCCAGCAGTCCAATCGTCGACGTGTTGATGCCATCAATGGTGATGTTACCCGACACCGGCTCGATGATCCGGAACAGTGCGAGGGTGAGCGACGACTTGCCCGCGCCCGTGCGCCCCACCACACCGATCTTCTCGTGCGACTTGATGTCGAGGTTGATGTTCTTGAGCACGAGGTCGAGGCCTTCTCGATAACGGGTGCTGTAGTTGTTGAACGAGACGGCACCCTTGGATGGCCATGAAACCGGTGGGCGGTTGCCGGGGATGATCTCAGGTGCCTCGCTGGGCAGGTGGGTATACTCGAGCACACGCTCGACCGACACGATGTTCGTCTCTACCTCGACCGTTTGACGGACAATCCAATTGAGGGATGTGACAATCTGCAGGGCATATGACATGGCCAGACCGACCATACCCGACGTTAGACCGCTACCGCCCGCCACATACATGATAGAAAACCCGGCAGCTGAGAGAATGACAATGGCACCGATGAACTCGAGACGGATGGCAAGCCATCGATTCGCGCTGACAGATGGGAAGTAGGCCTGGAGGTTTTGGTCGATGCGCCACTCGTTCTCGAGCCCGAATCGGTCCTGCTGGCGGTACGCCCTAATAGTCGAAACACCACCCAGCGTTTCTTGGAAGTGAGCATAGATGGGACTTCGGCTGACGCTATCTAGTCTCTTGAGCTCTCGCGACGTGCGCAGGTAGTACTTTTGGATCCACCTATACATGAAGCCAAGCGGAATGATAAGGGCGGTGAAAATGGGCGTGGAAACTGAGATGATCATCAACGTGAAGCCGGACCTGGAGAGATTGACGAATAGCATGTTGAAGGTCCGGGCAAGGACCTCATCGACACGGTAGATGTCACTAGTACAACCATGTTAGTACCACATTCGTTATCAGCGAAGAAACAAACGTCCACCCCTTCGTACTCGGTCACGCCATCCGCAAGGCGTGGACATGCTACGCATGGTCGTGCAGCGGTGGGTAGATGGTTAGATTCAAGGAAATACACTCACCTTGAGAATCGATTAAGGATACGGCCAGCCGGAGTTGTATCGAAGAACGACATTGGCGATCGGAAAATAGCGTTCGCCATTCTCTCGTGCAGCTTTCGCGAGGCCTAGGGAGGGGAGAAAAAGACATTAGTACGATTAAGCTTAAAGCAAAGAGCCTTAGTATGCCCTACCTCGATAGAGCAGAAGATCCAGAGTATGAGGGTTTGCCCGACGGTGAGAGCAGCAGCCCCTACACCAAAGGCAAAGTAGATGCTGATGAATTTGCCAATATCTGGGTTGTACCCGGACTCCTGGTTTGTCTCGGACCACCGCTTTAGCCAAACGGAACCAGCTAAAGAAAGAGTTAGATATATGTTTCTCGTAGGGGTACAAAGAGAGATGGAGAAAAAAGAGAGAAACTCACCAACGCTAACGCACTGGGCGGCGACTAGGGCGAACAAATAGATAGCAACAGCGCCCAAGTTATTGTCCTTTGCGTACTGAGTGTAGACTATTGCCCTAGAAGTTAGTATGTACGCTGCTGGCCGACCTAACTAACAGGTGCGGAAAGCAGTAGATAATTGCGACTCACCATCCCATTTGACCGAGCCCTGCTCAGAGTGCTCCTTTTTCTGCTTGGTCCTACTATTATTACCCTCCTCGTCCCCAAGCTTGCCCCGAGCTCCTCTAAAGCTCGCGGCGCTTGGTCGACGGAGAGTAGCGATGCTCATAGCTCTCTTCTTGCCGTCGGTGTCACCGCCATGCTGCGCTTCGGGAATGGGCTCCCCAGCTTCATCCAAAGCATCCCTATCGGAGTCCTTGAGGTCGGCTTCGTGAACAGTGGCGGATTCGCTGCTGGAGATGCTCGAGGATGAGTCGGACGAAGAACCACCATTCTGATCATGCTTTGCGGTCTTAACGAGCTCGGAAACTAGACCCTTCTGAAGCATGAGTTCCTGGAAAGCACCCTTTTCAGCAATCTCGCCATCCTTGAGGAGAGTGATGTGGCTGGCCTCCTGGAGAACCGAGATAGAGTTAGTGGCGAGGACTCGGGTCCTAGTGTGGAGGAGACCCCGAGGGCCGAGAACGTTCTCGATGATGTGTCGGCCGACATGCGAATCCACGGCAGAAAGTACATCGTCCAGGAGATAGATATCAGCTCGAGCATAGACGGCACGGGCCAAAGCAACGCGAGCCTTCTGACCACCACTGAGAGAAATGCCGCGCTCACCGACCACGGTTTCATCGCCATCGGGGAGCTGGACAAAGTCGTCTAAGAGCGCGCAGGCCTTGACAGTGAGCTCGTAGAAGTGGGAATCATAACGGTACCCGAAAATGATGTTCTCCTTAACCGTAGCGTTCAGAATCCAGGGCTGCTGAGCGACATACGCAACGGTACCGTGGACTTCGACTTTACCCTCGACCTTCCATAGATCTCCCAAAATAGACTGAAGGAAGGAAGACTTGCCGGCGCCAACCCTGCCGACGATGCAGGACAGCTGGCCCTTATAGGCAGTAAAGTCGATGTCCCTGAGGGCAGTCTTCGACTCATGGCGGTTCCATGAGAAAGTCGCGTTGCGGATGACAACGGACTCCTCGCCGATAGCGTCAGGGGAAGGCTTGATGGCAACGGCATCGGGCTGAATCTCCTCAGCAGCGAGGAAATCAGACAACCGGCGGATAGCAACGCCGGCCTCAACCATGGCGGTAATGACCATAGGCAAGACAGCAAGAGGGAATGTAAGAAGGTTGAAGAGGGCTAGAATCGACAATTAGTTTAAGACTGACAGCAACATAGAGAGTTTGAAAGGGGGGGTACACGGAGCTCCTACGTACCTAGAGCAGGGAAGACAATGTCCGTGCTAAGGGGTTTATCCTGAGTGAGGACAAAGACAGCGAACGTCGAGCAAGACACGAAGAAGGGGGCAGTGTTCCAGGCAAAGTTGGCAAGGGCCTGGGTTGCTCCGATTTTTCGCAGGTTCTTCAATTCTTGCTCGTTTCGAACATAGTTAAGTTTGTTCATGAAGGCGGCGCTCCAGGCATAGAGCTTGATGCTCTGAATGTTATTGATGATTTCGGTCACTAGCCTGCTCCTGGCATCCTTGTTCTTCATCTGCTTCTTCTGCAGGTTCCTCATCACCTTGGAAATCCAGCCGTTTAGTGGCATCATGATAATCATGACTCCGATACCTGCAAGCATAGACCATCCAACCAGGTGGTAGAGAGAAACCATGCAGAGGATGATTTGGAAGGGCGAAGACCAGATCTGGTGGAGGAACTGGGCGAGATCCTGCAGGCGCTGAGCATCGACGGCCATAAAGTTGACGATGTCACCGGTCGTCTTGTGTGACCGACCTTCGTTGGAGAGTCGGAGGGACTTTCGGTAGATGGCCGAGGCCAAACCACCCTTGATCCGCATGCCCGTAACAAAGGTAGTTTGGAAGTATTGGTGCTGCGTGGCTAGAGTCAGCATATATTCGACATAGCTAGAAAAGCAGGTATATTCGAAGGGAGAGAAAAATGACTTACGACCATGGCAGTCTGGAAAACGGCACAGGAGAACATGCCCAGGGCAATAGCAGCTCCCTTGATGACGGGCTCGGGCTCCTTGCCGGGTCGATACGAATCAACCCAGCCGATCAGGATCCTCAAAAGCTGAGGCTGCACGTATTGAGAGATGTCGTTGCCAATTTTAAAGATAGCAGCGAGCGCATAAGGACCACCGTAGGCGCGGCCCATTGCCCACCAGAGCGAGGGTTTCTCCTTCCGATGCTTCAACTCATGTTGCCACGCGTTATCGAAAGCGTCACCGGTGGTCTTGGTGTTGTCGGTGTGCGCAAGAGCCCACAGGTCGTCTTCGGTGAGGTACTGTTTATAGCCGTAGCGCATCAAGGGCGTCATCCACGAAAAGGTCAAACGAGAGAAGACGGTGGCCGTCTCGAGAGGACATTCCTCCTCGAACTCTTCAAGGGCCTCGTATCGGCTATCCGATTTGGGCCAAATCCACTCGGCCAGGAAGGCGGCAACGGAAAGGCCGCATCCGACAGCGTAAGTAGTGAAATACCACAGGTCGGAATGGTAGAGTTGTTGGGAGATGAGAGATCGGAGCTTGACGGCGAGGGCGATCAGGAGGAACAGCCAGTAGAAGAGAGCGACGCCGTTGGGATTGCGGAGGCGCGTATACTCGAGCCATTGGATGAAGAAGATGACAGCAAGAGACACGATGGTCGCGGCAGTAGTCCAGACTCGAAAATCGCCGAACCAGATGCCTGGGTAGCTAATAATCTGAATGACGAGTTGCAAGAGGAAATCGGCGATAACGGCAGCCAGAAGGGACTATCATAACAAGAAGCGCCGTATTAGCATAGCACGCCAGGGGGACAAGGAGTTGTTCATGAACACATCAATTGATCCCATATGCTTTCGCACACAGTTACGCCGGCAGCACCATTAACCTACCTGTTTCAACCAGAAATGCCAGTTCTTTGAGATATGGACAGGCGTGCAGCGCTTCACTAGCCACGCGACGGCAATGCCGCCGATAACAATACCGAAGGCGGCCACCGTGGCAACCCACACGTCGATAAAGCATGGAGTAAAGTCATATCGGTGAGGGCTCAAGGGGCCCCATCCTTCTTCGTTGCCACAGAGCGGCTGCTTGAAATGGCCCGGGGAGGTGAGATAGCCGCTGCCGAGCTGGCGTAGAGGCCGGAAGCCGGTAAACGACCCCGTCTCGAAGCGGAATTGGCTCTGATCTTCGAAGACTCGCATCGTAAATGGGATCGAAAATTCCTACTACCGGGAGAATGATCGGTTCAGGCAAAGCATGTCGTTTTTTCGGAGCCGGGAGGTCGAAGGATGTGGGATTTTCGGACAGTGGTGGCGATGGAGGGGGACCGCGTGGATTGAGTGAACAATTGACGAAGACCTGAGGTCAGTCGGCGTCAAAGCTCTTACCAAAAAGAAGGCCCACAGCGAGCTGTACCGTCGGGAATAGCGGGGTTTAGGACTGAAGATACCCAGGCGCGTTTGTCTATCAACTCTACACAGCAATTGAGAGCAAGCCAGCAGAGATTAGGATCCAATCTATAAGTTCAACGTTTGCTCCTCCACGTCAGAAAGCTGGATACAAAATTCAGGGAGACCGACGAAGCGGGAAAAGTCCAAACAGAGTTTTAAGGGACCGGAGAAGTGTGAGCGGAACAGAATTGCAACAGGCACAGTCGAATTAATAATCGGTCGCGGTGAAAAACGTAAAAAATCCCAGATCAATTGACCTTGACAAGATGGAATTCTTGGAGGTAACGAAGTACGTCGAGTTAGGCTGCACTGTGATGCGCAAGGTTGCGAAGTTGGCCTGTGCTGGAAGTCGGTACTTGATGACGGCTACGCACTAATGCCAGCGTAGAAGTACTCCAGGTTTTGGTTGTGGTGTGCATTTTTAGCACAGTGCTGGAGTCAAAGTATAGTGGTACTTTACATTGTAAGATCTCCCATCGCCCCCACCAGAAGGCAGGCAGCACTTCGTATACCTCGTTAAATACTCAGTACTTCATGCGAACCCAGAAGCCTGGCGTCTCGCTTAACAAATCCTCCCAAAAGTTCAATGTTGCTCAAGGATTGTCTGGTATGACGAGGGACTCTGAGTGCAGTGGTACTTTGCGGCCCCTACGAAGTACTCAGTACAATAATCTAATAATAGTGGAAAGCCCTCAGTGTTCGCCGTTCTGGACGGTGCCATCCGAATATTAAAGTCCGATTGCCGGAAGTCCGATGGCATCAATTGATGAAAATATACGCAAGCTCAGAGGGACATGATGCGAGCTAGAGTCCTCGATCGCCGGAAGGCTGGAGGAATTGACGCAACCAAACTTAAGTGTTATTCCGCAAGAATCGATATCATCATTGATTGATGTAAACCTCTCCAGGGATCTTAAACGTTAGTGCGAGAGATCATTGCCACCACCTAATATATCCTAGATTAAGTGTTAAACAGGTATATCCTATAACAATTTATATATGAAAATACTTATATAGTACCTGTCACGAGATATGTCAGGTGGTAGAATCTGATCTCCTACGCTAACGTTTAAGATCCCTGTAGAGGATTACTGCGGGGGAGCCTGGCAACACTGCATCAACCGCCTGTTTCTGCTTGATCATGTGCAGCACTGCATAGAGTATTGATGTACGAAGAAGCACTGCATCGGAAATCTGGAAATCGGAAAGGGTCGAAGGATCAATAGCATCAATGATCACCACGTCCGTCTCGGCCCCCAAGGATCTTTGATCGCCACTATGAGTATATGTAATGAGTGAGTTCAATTGTAATCATCGCTGATCAGTAATTCCCCGGGCTTACCCGTCTCGATACTGATACCCACCATATCCTTGAGTTAAAGATCAGTCTTGACAGGTCATGAATGACAAGATCCTCAAATCGGTGTTGTTCTATTTGTCATCATCAATCGATAATCCTTCATGGTTGCGGGTATCTCATGCCTCATCTACATATCTACATGTATTGATCCCTCTTGTTGCCTGGCCTCTTGCCACCCTTCCCAGAAACTCGAGCTATTGATCTGAGTTCTCACCTCATTCCCCTTCATCTCACTACGCCCCCTCAACGCCCTTCTCCGCGGACCTATGTTTGGAACCGTCTTCGGCATCATTGTCGAGCCCCATTACTCAAAACCCCCTTCACTGTCATCTCCCACGTCGACATTATCTCCCATGGCCAACTTGAGCAACTTTTTGAAGTTCGGCATGCCCAATCCCGTAGCAGGATCCCAACCTAGCATCAAATCTGTTAGCTCCTTACCATGGTGAAAGAGTGAAAGATGTTCTCTAGTTCTACGCTTAACCCACCCTTAGTGCCATTCCAATACGCGCCCCTCTCTCCGATAACACCGGCACCCGGAACCTCTCGGCCGGATTGGGTATCCCATCCGTCGCAGCCCTTCGAGTAACCGCCGACAACGTCAGTGAGGACCTGGTATCCCTCGCTATAGAGCCATGGGTTAAGGAACCCCATCGTAGGCTTTCCCGCCTTTAACCGCGCGTCGTTTAATAAGCCAATCATGCCTGCGATCAGCGGTGCAGCCGCCGATGTTCCGCCCGAGAATGAGGCAGAGCCTCCGATGATGATGTGGTACCTATGAGGGAACATGGTGGTTAAACTCACCTGTGCAGGTGCACTGAGAAACCTATCTCTGGGAGCAGAGGGTGCTGACTTACGAGGGACTAGAGCTATGAGCCGAGATATCCGGGAACCCCCTCCCGCCGTAGTTGGCATACTGCTCGTATTCCTCTTTAAGATCTGGATCCAGCACCTCGTCCAAATACCTCTCGATCGCTGCTTCCTGGTACCAGGCACGTTCGAAGTAGTTGCTGAAGCCCCCCGAACTGCCAACCCAGGCGATTTCGGGATCGTATCCCTGCGTCCCCCCTATGGTCGTGATGTATGGACAACTGGGTGGAAACTGTGGAGTAAACTCTATCTTATCCGACCCGTCGTTTGCGCGGCAGGGTGCTCCAACACCTGGAAAAAAAAAAAAAAAAAGAAGAAAATGCCAGGTTAACCCTTACCAACCCGTAACCCTAAGTGGTGCGAAAACTGAGGAGAAAAACTAACCTCCATCTCCAGAAGCCTCGATGATCGACACTCCACGAAGACCCATCATGCCCATCAAATTACACGTTCGAATGGCATAGTCCCTTGGCACGGTCTAAGTTGTTTTCAGGGGGAGATCAGCATCCCAACCTCCATCCTGTACGACACGTCATGTAGAGAGTCGCCTCACCTGTTCGTCGTCGCCGTAAGAGATTGATATCACTTGCGCAACCTCGTGATTCTCCAAGTCCATTAGATGTTGGTAAAACTCCAGGTATGGTTCGTTCGTGTTCGAATCGGCATCGAGTCTAAGATTCGGGACGAACGGCCTACGGTCTCGTTAGTGCCATTGCTCTTCGTTCATCACTCTTGCCCTTACATGGAGGGGCTGGCATCCCAACCGGGGGGGCCTAGTATACTTACGGGCTTCCGCCGGTGACGTAGTGTATCATGGGAAGAGTCTGTCCCGACAGAGCAAGCATCTGCGAATCTAGATTGGCCTCGCCCACGTTCTTTCGAGGGTCCTGGTGGTCATCGCCGTCGTTAATAATGACGGATTCCCAGCTCGTCTTGGGCAAGTCGAAGGTTTCCGTAAAGACATCCAAATCATTTGGAACTGCCGACTGGTTCAGGAAACTAGCAAAGGCAATGCGGCTGCTGGATTCAGGGTCAACTTCGTAGTCGCCAAAGCCATACATGTCTTTCAAACATGACGGGGTAAGAAGTCGAGAGCACGGTGACCGTTCGGTTGAGTTACCCTCTTGCCTTGCCAGAAGCCGTGATCCAGATGCCTCCAGACCGGGCATTTTCACGGGGCGGTGTGACTTGGTTGTCCCGAAGTACGTCGTCGGCGTAACGAGTTCAATATGGCGGGCCATGTCGTCCGAGATGGAGTACTCCCGCGTTCGCAGTTTCTTCGTGCCCTGCACATCAAAGTACGAAAAGGATGAGTTGAGCAAGCTATTGGCTTTTGAGATGGTAGTTGCAAAGTTGATATAGAAGCCATTGTCCACGATGTCAGTGATTCCGTTGCTCTCCAACCACGCCGTGACAGCGGCACTCGAGTCCGCTGGGGGACGAAAGACCTCGTGTACTTCCGACATGCTCAGATACCGGCCGTAGTTGGCGCTCTTGGGTTCGGAGACATCGCGAAGCATTTCCTCTAGCTTTTCGATGTTTTGCATTCTCAGCCCGATTTCGAGGGTGATTGGTGTATCTTCTGAAGGGACCGAGAGCATATGAATGGAGGAAGGAAGATGAGCGGCTCGCGATACGATGGCAGCATTCGCAATGCCGCAAGCTGTAACCAGTAGTCCTCCATACTTGAGGCGCCATCCTAAAGTCATCGTTTCGGTAGAATCTGAACTGAGGCGGATCGCAGTGCTGAAGGGAACGGTGTGCGGCTACGGTAACCGCGAACGAGGACGTAAGAAAAGTATTCGCTAAAAACAACCGACAACATATGCCCACGTTCAACCAACTCACTAGCAAAGAGGCAAGCGACTCTAATTTATAAAATTCAAGCAAACAGACGACTCCAACACATGTGTGACATGTGCCTGCAAGCAACCGTAATCTACAGACGCAACAAAGCGAATTGCGATCTCTCTAGACACGAGGCCAGGTTTCACACTTGACTGCTTTGCCGACAGAGAAGAAGGTAGGGACATCATGTCTTATAATGCAAAGGAGGCTGCCTCAATACATGCGCTCCACACGGCTATCCGCCTGCCGTGGGCAATCAAGATCCTTGGATACTTCATTTGGCAGTCAATCTAAGCCGCACGGCTTTTGAGAAAACTAATAAAATGGTAGATGGGCAAGAACCAGGAATGCCTTTGGCGCAAGATCACCCCTGGATCCAGGTTCAAGCGGCTAATCTTGCTAATCTTACCTTGGCGATCACTGTGATGATCTTCTTCTCTACGGGGCCTCTGCATGACCCATGCGGATAATTCCAGTTGAACAGCAATCAGTGTTAGAGTCTTACGGGAGTCGGGTGGGATTTCACGAGACAGCTACGAAGTACGAATTGCTATTGACAGCTCTCAAGCTGACTTCGTCGCATCTCCTCGCGTACATGTACTCCTATTGAGATCATCGGGGAGGTACGAAGTTTTCCTTCTGCATATTGGTGCGAGCCTCCCACTCATTCGCCAATTAATCCCGAACTCGACGGAAGAATTGCCGTGGCGGGTTGCATATACACACTTTTACACACTCGGCTTGGGCGCCTGGGGTAAATGAAAGCACCACCCGAGCGGCCGAGACGATCCGTCTTCGGTCGCATGAACTTGGACTCGATTGCCTCCCAACACGGATTACGAAGTAAGTTGGACGGATATATTCTAGAAATAGATGCGGGTTTTCGGTCGCGGCTGGGCTCAGGAATATGCCTCCCGAGCACACTGCGATGCTATCCATATCAACAGATCTACCACATCTAAGCAAGGCTGCAAGACTATGATTCTATGAAGCACCCCGATGCATTAAGCTACAGATGTGATTAATCTGATTTACGTGCCTCACGGGTTCCTCTTAGTGTTGTTATTTTCAGCTATGGACACGTTGAAGCATACATACTCTGGTAGAACATGGAAGGCTAGGATCTGCATCTCTGATCGGCGTCCTAGAGATCTTACTGCGAAGTGTGCATAGGCACCTCTCTGAGATTTAGTCTGAATGGCAATACGCCTCATTCCCCTCCTTGAGCACGATACACTAGCCAGACACCGACTCTAGCTTGACGGCACCCCCTTTCTTGGGACAGGAAAGCTTGTCGTGGAGGCGCACCTCCACACACATTTTCCATGCCGGAAAAAAAGTAGCTCAAATTCCAACCCAGGGATTTCCAGGAATCGTTGGCCGAAAAGGTAATGTGGAATTCAAGAGAAAGCCCCTTTCCGGCCTCTCTATACCGCTCACGGTGAAATCGACCGGTTGCAGATATCTTCGAGGCTGCCCAAAAAGACTTTAGACCTGGAAAATACTACCTTGATATCCGAGTATGACGTATGAAAGGAATTCCAGTTTCTCCCTACCGACTATGATTCTATTGACCTCGAGCTGTTGGTACGCGTCTATATCCGGCTTATCATCTTGAATTCCGTATGGCAAAAAAACAAAGAGGACAGAGGCCAAGCAGCTAAATGCTGGGAGAGTATGGACAACTTATTACCTACAAACGCGGTTTCATACCAGTTGACTGGACCTTCTGGATTGTTCTACATCTGCAAATGGAGGCCGAAGAACGTCAGGCCTTCCTATACAATGACGAGCTGCGAGCCTTCATCACGCTTGATTTAGAATCCAGATATTTCCCGAAAAGGAGAACAACTTGCGATTCTGTCCATTCCATTCAGTGTCCTCTAGTTCTGAATATTTAGATCCACAAACTGCCGTTCCCTAGTCGTTCAAAAGCTCGGGTTCTTTCTCTCCAACCTCCCCAGAAATTCGGGGCAAGGTTATCACTCTCTTTTTCCGTCAAATTTTTGTTCAAGCTCCTGGTCAACTATGAGTTTCGGCCCTTCTCAAGACCTTCAGTGGGATTCTCCCATGGAAGGCCTAGAGTCGGAGACGGAGGGGAGTCCTCTTAGCTGGGGATCAAGCACACCTTCTTACGACTCCGATAGCGAGATGGATGATGCGCCCTTCGCAACTGTTGCGCTTGCCACACCGAGAAAGAATACCGGGAAGACCCAGAATAAGGCGAAGGGAGACGAAGAGTCCGACGAGGAGGAGGAGGAGGAGGAGGAGGAGGAAAAGGCAGAGGAAAAGGAAAAGAAAGAGGAAGAGGCGGGAGAGAAGGAGGGGGCAGCGAAGGAAGGAGAGAAGGAGGAAGAGAGGGAGGAAGAGGAAGTTGCGGTACCCAAACGAGCGACTAGATCCCAAACTGGGACGAAGCCAGCGACGAGAGGCGGCAGAGCGAAAGCAGCTGCGGCGCCCCGGCCCACCCCCCAGCCAACCCCCCAGCCCACGCCCAAGCCAGCAACAGGAGGCGCTAAAGCTCAAGCGGCTGCGGCGCCAGCCGCAACATCTCAACCGGCAAAGAGAGGCAGGAAGACTAAACCAGCTGCTGCCACCCCCGCAAACCCGCAAACAACAAAGAGAGGCAGGAAACCCAAAGCGGCTGCTGCCACCTCCGCAACCCCCCAACCAGCAAGGCGAGGCAGGAAATCTAAAGCGGCTCCTGACCCTCCCGCGGCCGCCCAGCCTGCAAAGGGACGCCGAAAGGCTAAACCGGCCGCGAAGGCGGATGATGGCAAAGGAACGGCAGCGAAGTCCAATAACAAGAAAGCTACCGGCAAAGCATCCACTAGTAAGGCAACTACCGGCACGGCGGCAACAGGCAAGGCAGCTACCAGTACCTCAGTCAACAAGAAAGCCTCGGACGACAAAGCGAAAGGGACGAATAAACGCCCTCTGAACGATCCGGGGAGTAATACTGGAAATCCTTCCAAGAAACGAAAAGGCGACGGAAAGGGGACAGCGCCGGGCGGCAAGACAGAAGAAAAGCCACCTGAAACCGTCGTTGATATAGGGCCAGCTGAGAACCCCATGCCGCGGACTGAGCTGGCCCTCTTTACCTTTGGAACCGGAAAAGAGGGCGAGCTCGGGCACGGGGAGAAGTGCCTGGTTTGTGAGGTGCCCGTCCCCATTAAGATCTTCAAGGAAGCCATTGTTGGCGCCGCGTGTGGCCCGATGCACGCGTTGGCCCTGACGGCCGATGGTGATGTGTACTCGTGGGGCTCGAATAATAACGGCCAACTCGGTCGAGATACCGAGGCCGGTCTAGGCAGCAGTACTAGATACAAACCCGGCAAGATCGATCACAAGAATATCCCCGAGGGTGTCCTGTTCTGCAAGGTTGCTGCTGGAGGATCCTACAGCTTGGCTCTCACTACTACCGGCGACGTATACGCCTGGGGCACTTTCATTGTAAGTTTCAAAGTTGACTGACTGTTTTTTTTTTCTTTTCCAGGAATCACTGAGGTTTCCTGTGGTTTAGCCCTGGGGAATCCACGACATGCCATTTCAAGCAGTTGTCAATGCGATGAGACATAAATCCATTCTGAATCCTCAGGGTTATCAACCTTCACTATACTGATTTACGTTCCCACTCTAGGACCAGGATAAGATGAAAGGTGGCGAGAATAAAGGCTTCTACATGAGCGACGGCAAGCTCATCGATGTCCAGACCGAACCAGTAAAACTCCCGCGACTCAGGGGCATTGTCGATATTGCCTGTGCCGAAAAGCACGCTCTCGCCCTCGATAAGCAGCACAAGGTCTGGAGCTGGGGCCATGGAACCGGCTACCGACTCGGGAGGCACTTAGATGATCCCATGGATAATAATAGGGCGTTTCGGCCTGGCATCGTACCGGGGCTTCCCGGCGATGTGGTGGGGGTTGGCGCCGGCTATAACCATTCTATGGCCTTTTGTACGGACGAAGGCCTGTGGGCGGTAAGTCCTTGTCTATCCTGCGCAACTCCCCAAACCCCCCTTTTTTGAGGTTTACCCTTTTACCTGCCTTCATTGTGAGAGATTCTGGCCTCATAACTGACGTTGACCGTGCCCTGAAATCTACCAGTGGGGTGAGAGCAAGTATGGACAGGCAGGAAGCCCCGTGATCCAGGGTAGATACGTCAGTACACCTCAACAGATCCTTTTCGACCCTTGTCCCATCAACGACGTCAAACAAGCCGCCGGAGGTCGCTACCACTCCGCAGTGGTGACCACAAACGGCCGTCACTACACCTGGGGCCTCGATGACAACGGACGCCTAGGGTTCCTGTTCTCGGCAAGACACCTTTGGATCGGAAAGAAATACGTCCCGCCCAACATCACGGTCGCGGAGGATGTCGCTGGTCAGGTCAAGGCCGGCGGCTGGACGCCAATAATAATTCCCGAAACCGGCAACGGAAAGGAACGCTGGGCCACAGCCATCGCTTGCGGACCACACCATACCGTCTTCGTAGGTGAGCCCAGCGTGATAAAGAGTTCCGGGATAGGCACCAATTACCGCCTGGGATGCCGCAGCACGAGGGACCGTACCCTCCCTCAAAGCATCCCCATATTTTGTCCTGACGAGAACACGCCGGACACGATGCGGGACATACGGAGAGAGGTCAGGCCCGTTTGGGCTGGTGCTGGTGAGACATATAGCATGATAGCGATACAAGCTGGCGATAGTCATGAGATTCCTCTCGACCAAGAAAAGGAGGTTACCATCGAAAAAGAAAAGGCGACTCTTATCAAACGAGAAGAGCTGACTCCTGTCAAAAACGAAAAGGAGACTCCCATAAAACAAGAAGAGCTGACTCCTGCCAAAAAAGAAAAGGAGACTCCCATAAAACGAGAAGAGATGACTCCTGCCAAAATCAAAATAGAGCGTGAGGACACTCCACCTAGTGGAAGAGGCTGCGGAATCAGATTGAAGTTCTTGTAGCGGGGGCTCAGGCCGCGGAGCTCGAACTGGTAAAGGGTCAAGTCGTGGAGGGTCAGAGCACAAGACGGCAAAAGAAGTGATCGCCAATGGTTGGGCAGCGAGTGAAGCGGTAAATTTGGGGGGGAGGGGGAGGGTTGGGGCTGGACAAGATCCGTTGGAAAGTGCCGGAAACTTAGGTGCGGGCAGGCTCGGACGAGCTCAAGGTTGAGATGGCTTCAGGTTCGAGGTCGTCCCATTTCCTGTTTTGTACTTGTATAGGTCTTATCTTACGCTCTTTGCATGTTTTGTTATTCTCAAGGGTATATTGTGCTGAGTATCAAATGTGTGCTTGTTTAGCCAGTTATGGATTCTCTTAACATGAACAAACTCGAACTATGGTATCTGGGAGGATAAGGACTTCATGCTATCAATCAGAGAGACAATTCCCAAAAACAAAAGAAAGGTAAGTGTAGAAACACGCTCCGACGGGTTTTAATTTCAGCATTCTCACACGCGGAAGTCTAATCATCTTCCGAGGTTACATCCACCTCCGCTGCCACTCCAGCAAAGAAGGTAAAGGGCCCTCGGGTAACGACCAATTTGGCAGAGAGTTTGGACAAGCCTTCGGTCGAAACCAGTGTCGGCTCCTTGACCGAGTCCTCCGTGCCGAGGCCAGTACGGAAGTTGTCAGAGAAGCCCCAGGCGTATATCTTTCCATCCGGGTCGACGGCAAAGCAGTTGTCTGTCCCTGCTGCAACAAATTGGGCTTTGAGACCTAGAGACGTGAATGTTAGAAGACGAGCCAACTCGAACCAATATGTATGGGATGGGAGATACGTACCTGGTATTTCCAACGGCATCATCAATATTCGTGGGACACCTCTCTCGTCTTTCAAAAGGAAGTTGTCTTTCACTCTCTCCAGCGAAGCACCCATCTGGCTATCATCGCAACGTCCCCAGACCAAGACCCTCCCATCCTCGGCGCAAGCAATGCTATGATGCAAACCCCCGGCCATATGTCTAATTTGGATACCTTCTAGCGTCTGCACCTGCACCGGGTGGCTAATATGGAGGTTATCGGTGCCACCCTCCTCCGCCTCCGTCGGGACGCCGGCCTGACAGAAGTTGTTCAAGCCCCAAGCCCAAACACGACCGTTCTTATCGACGGCGAAGTTGTGGTAGAAGCCCGCGAAGATGCGGACGATCTGGTTTTTGGGCAAGGAGATGGTACGGGGAGTCAGGGATTCGAACTGGTGGCGGTAGACGAGACGGCGGCCGAGTTCGCCGTGGTGACCGGACCCCCAGGCGTAGACGTTGCCAGTGCGTGTTAGCGCGAGGATGTGATTTGATCCGGTGGCGAGTTCTTTGATGTCCTTGAGGCCAGGGATAGGAGTGGGGATTTTGGCTATGAGTTCATCTGGGTCGACTTTGGTTTTATGTTCGATGAGGTCCTTGAGAAATCCTATTACCCCATCGTCGCTCTAATGAATCGTGTTAGAGGGGATCGCCCTTGGATGAAGCAGGCACCAAGCCGAGTGTGCAGCTCTCATTTGAGATTAGGGGGCTAGCCTACCATGAATGTTCCCCATCCGTAAACCCGTCCATTCGAAGTAAGTGCAAAAGTAGCATGATCGGTGGCAGCAACCTGCACAATCTCAAGCTTCAAATTCACAAGGGCCTGCACGACTTCGGGCCGCCCTTCGTGTCCCACCGACGGCGTATCCCTTCCAAGGGCATAGAAATCATTTGATCCCCACGTCAGCACGGTGCCCCGTTGCGTGAGAGCGGCGGTGTGCTTCTGGCCCACGGAAATCTGCACGATGGCATTATCCTCGAGGTTAAGATGGGGTTGGCGTACGGGGACGGAGACGGCGCCTTCGGCGGTGACGACGTCCGGTTCTATGTCTCGGAACTCGCCGCCTAGGCCGGTTTCCCGAATGTCCGAGCCACCGGCGACATAGATGTGCAGGGCCGTCGTCGATCGCTGGTTTAACTTGGATTTGGGGTTTGCCTTCTTTGCCTGGGGTTGGCTTGCCATGGCTTTTGGGGAACTCGGGATGAATGATGGATCAGTGAAGTCTGGCTTTGCACTGTGTCTTTGACGATCCCAAGGCCGTGGTCGATGCTGGCAGCGATGGATTTAGTGCGGTGGATATTTCTGGTGCCCAACTTAAACCTTACCGCCTGGGTATGGGTATGGGTATCATGGTCATGGCCAGACCTGGCCCACGGTGTTTGCGAGTCGATTTGATGTTTCGCTGTTTCACATCGACTTATGAAAGGGAAGGTGGGACACACGAAAATCACGTCCTCAAAAGGTCGCCTGCTAAATTCCCCTGATCCCAGCTGGGTTGACCCCTGCCATGACTCGACTTTTGGCTCTTGAATCTCGACTCTCGATTCTAACCTTTGAATTTCACAGAATTAATCTACGCAGGGCGATATAATTCGATCTTGGGTACACAGGTATAATGAGCAATATCCTGGTGGAATCGCTAAACCTAGAAGACTCTCCGAATAACAGAAAAACACATCTGAAGCTCTAGATTCGATTCTGTGCCTAGATGAGGAGTGTCCCATTTGAACTTTTCGCAATTTCACCGCTGCAGCTTGTCCAACTTGGTGGTTTAGATGTAAATGAGTGAATGCCTGCTCTCATCATCGAAATACTTCATTTTTTCCGCGTAACCTTCTGGCAAGAGGCTATATCAATACCATTTGAATAGAATGTTGAAAGGACGACGCTATGCACATTCTCTCGAGTCCTCGGAACACAATCTGTTTTCTAGCGAAATCCATCAGGCCAAGTCCAAAAGGCTCGATGGCTGGGGCAAGGTAGTAATGACAGACCGGGCAAGATATCATGCCTTCTGCAATGCCTACAGTCTGTGCACCTATTTGACGTCTTGGCAATCGGTTGGACTCGGTGAGGATTCGGCCCGTTCCGCGGGTGTTTCTGGTTAGGAAGCCTGACAGCACCGCTGTTCTTGAGGCTCTATTGTGCTGAACGACCAAGGGTTGAGTCTTGGCTCTATGCAAAAGCCTAGATGTAGAGGCGACGAAGTGGAAGATGTGGTATAAGAGTTGATGCCACTGCCACCTTCTATATGGAGGTTTGACAGACCTACATTCCCATCTCCCCCGTCGCCGATGTCTACCAACTATCTGTCCACATTCCGAGAATTATCCCGTCCAGTTCCTGTTGCTCATTCTGTCTAGGTGTCCTTTGGCCATGTTGTTGGTCGGCTTTTTCCTTGCTCAAGAGAACATCCGACTCGCAATGACCATCTTCCCTCACGAGCATCGGCACCCTCGACAGCCGTCGCCTCGAAAGAGCGAGTATCATCCAAAGGAGGCCTAGAAGACAACCCGGGGCCAACAACAACTAGACCAAACACCCAGGGATCCCAAACTGTTCCTATCGCAAGTGCTCCTATTTGCCCGAAGAAGGCGAGCAAGCCGGCGAAGCCGAGGATTCCAGCGGCCATCCGCATGTCCTCTACCTCCATCCCGGGATCCTTCTCGGCGAAGATGCGCATGCATTCTGGTATACGGAGCCGATTCTGAGCCTGGCGACCCCATTGTATAATCGAATCCCGTCGTTGGATGACTTGCGTCTCGATGACCATGAGGGCGGCATAGATGATTGTCCTAAGGATAAGCTCTGCCAGGACCTGGCCGAGACAATCGGCGAGATAGCTTGACATGCCTATAGAGGGGGTTGCGTTCCGCGCCCGATTCTTGGGCTGTCGGTGGGGGTCTGAGATCGACTAAATAAATAAAACCAACACTGGTGGTGAACTGCAAACTTCATGGAGGTAAAGGCAGGAGACGAGATATTTCAAGTAGCCTCCTCGTTGATAATGGTGCTATGGAAAACAAGGCAGCCTTGACTTATCCTCTGCTGAGATTGTACAGAGAGAACCTGCCTACGATGATGCAAGGTAAAATAGTCAGCAAAGTGATCGGAGTGATTCCTTGCTTGAGATAACCACTAGAGTTCGTTCTACAAAACTAAGGCTGCTAGTTTAATTCAGTTGAGAATGAAACGTGTCCCAGTTTAGATGCATTGGTTGAGAAGAAGGATATGCTTAAGCTAGGAATAAGAGAACTCGGAGCTTGCTAGAAAGTTGGCTGTCAATCAACGCACCTCCGGTTGGGGATGATACGAATCCGCATTCTTCCTGTTCTGGCGATAATGGCGACACCGGTTGGGCGGATTTGGATACCTCTGGCAGTAGAGCCTCTGGCATTATCATGAGCTGATGATGCCTGCGCTCACATGGAGGCGGCGGATGTACTCGGTCGAGGGAGGTCGTCATTGAGGCCCCTGCAAGAAATGTAGCGGGGAGCTCACGGTCTGCACCATCTAGATACGAAGAGACTAGTAGTGGCTGGTGACTAGTGACGGTGTTCCGCAAGTATAAATCGGCACTTGGCCCCTACCAAGTGTGCTGGATTTGACAGGCAACTGATAGGATCGTAGGTCAGGGATCAGAATTGTCGAAATATGATCAACATCGTACTGGAATCTGAATTGAAAAGGGTGTTCAGAATCAATGCCCGCCAGGGCACCTGAAATGGGCTGGCGGTCGAAAATGCTGACGGGCGACCGAGTATACCTTATAGGGAGCAAATTGCCTCTCGGTAATCGGCGACGAGCGGCGGGCGCTGGTTACAGTCAGGACAAAGCCGCAATGACTCCCAATCTCTCGACATATGCGACAACAAAGTACCGAATCGACACGAGCGTAACGAATCGAGCGAACCGACGACGAAGCGAATCGAACGATACGACCCGAACGACGAGAGATGTAGGCCCAACCGACGAGGGCCGAACTCTTTTTTGCTAGTTGAAGCTATTAACTTAATTTGATTTTATTTAATTTGATGTTGCGGTGTGGAAATGGGCATGGTTGGCGAGGCTGTGATAGTCGCGTGAAGTTGCGCAGCCTTGTGTGGGGTACTTTTGTGGAGGATAAATGGTGAGAAAAGGTACTTAGAAATTGCGGAAAAGGGCTCGGGAGGTTGCTCGTTCGAAATGAGGGGTGCCCCCATCTTTTTTTTTTCTTTCTGTTTATGTGTTCGTGCCTACAACTTCGTGATGAAGGTCGGCGTATTAACTAGCCCTCTGGGGAACGACGGGAGGACAGACATGGAAAAGAGGCGCCTGTTGTCAAACAATAGCGATCGCCCTGCTGAATCAAGTTTCCATGTGTAAAAAGGTAAACCTACGGGCATCGCAAGACTGCGTGAGCTTCCCATAATCCAACCTTTGAAAGTGAAAGTGAGAAGTCGGCACGACGAAGTGGTCTGGAAGAGGAAACAGGCTGATTGATGGAACTCTTTTGAGGCTCCAGACCATCGAGGCCTGAAGCAAGGGATATTCTGTGTGCTACGAAGTACAACAGCAGCAATCGGCATGATGGCATGCACTTGCACTTATACTTGTCGTCGTAGAAGCTGTAGATCTTTGAGCAGCAGAATACAGATCCGCGTGAAGTCCGTTCGGTGCCTGTCTACGGCGATGTTTGCCTGGGCCCAAGATGGCTGAATTGACTGCGCCCTCAGCCAATTCCTCGTGGACTTCGCAATGGCAGGAGATCCCGTCGCCGCCTTCTCCTCAGTTCGGATTTCATTTGTACAAGTACTCGTACCACCCACTCGGATGGCACAGGGCTGGATCGACAGAATCAACAGCATAACGACATGGGGAGAAGTGAGGGGGGTTCCTTCGAGGAGACGACGCGATGATGGCACGAGTTGACCAGCGTGCAATCGGGAAGCATAACAGAGAGCACCTGAGAGGTTGTATGCATGTTTCTCTCCAGACTGGAAATAGATCTTTTTTTTGGACACAATTTCCGCTGCCAGGCACAGCCACCAAGGGACTCCCCAAATGGGAATCGTGTCTTCAGCCCGGCCCAATAGCACCCTGGGCTTGCTGCAACCGTCACAGGCAGCTTCAGCAGCCCCTCCATAAAGCTTCGTAATAGTCTCTCGTAACGGAAGAGAGGGTCCATGATGGCTGAATCCATCGCTTACAAGGAGGTAACTAACGGCAAGTAGGATCTCCAGAAACGTAGCACCAGTGCATGAGCTTCGGTGTCGTCTCTACTGGGAGGAGTTGACCCGTGCATACGAAATATTGATGAACCCGGGTATATTGTAACCTGAAGCCTCAATAATGGAGCTTTTGATATTCGATGTGGACGAAGTCAAAATACATTTGTCGATGTATTTTGTCCCGCTGACAAGCATGGGTCCTTGTCCAAGTCTCTTCTGCCTTGAGAGGGAACATTGAAGCATGGACCACGTCCCCCGCTGCCAGCTTATCCACGTTCTTATCTTCAGCCCAGTGCTTCGTAAATCGGCCTTATTGCTGGAGGTTCAGGGGGGGCTTCCATCCTGTTCTAGTGCTGTGGCGCTCGCTCTGCGACATTGATGGTGGTATCAACTTGCGGAGTATTATTAGCACACCTGGTCAGCGACGAGTCATCCATGGCATGGATCAATGATGGCTGAGCGGATTTGATGGCTGATGGCCGATCGAATGGATCAATTGATTCAAATTCAATTGATAGATCACTGATCGCTGCGCATCTACTCGCATCTACTTTGCCGACGGCGCTGGGAACTTCTACTTCACACTCCAAGGCTGCTCTTCGGACCACTCACTAAATTCGAACTCCAGCGAAAGGCGAAACAGGGTGCATTTGTTTCCCCGTCTAACCCCCGTCGCCCGTCTCGCCCGTCGTTGCCGTCAAGCCCGTCCCAATCCCAGTCCCACCCACCAGGCCATCGTTGTCGTGTCGCTCCATTGTGCCAGGAATAAACTCCCCTTCATGTCCCTTTCTTCATCCCAAACCCACGCGTGACGGACCAGCACATCCCAAAGGACCACCCAGTCCAATCATCCCCGTCTCGCTGAAAGAAACCGCCAAGCATAAGCATGCCTTTTGGTCGTCTAGGAAAGCACGGCAACCGGTCGCAGCACGCTCTCCCCATCCTGGAACCGTCGGGGTCGGCATCGACTAGCGGAGCAGCAAAGGAATTCCAGGAAGTAAGCAACCGCCCTGGCTCTGGCTCTGGCTCCTCTGGTGCTGGTGCTGGTGTTCCTTCTAGCGCTGCTGCATCTGCTGCGTCGGCCGTCGCCCCTGGTCTATCAAATGCTCCTGCAACTGCCAATCCCCCTCACCCAGCCTCGCCCAGTGGCTTCGGTTCGAGTGAGTCTTTAGATCCGCAACACCAGCAACAGCAACAGCAACGGCAACAGGCGCAACAAACGCAACAGGGTCAACGTCCCCCATCGCAGCCGCAGCCGCACGCCCGGCAGCAGGAGGAACTCGCGCAAAACCCTCAATCTCCTCACAGGGGCCAGGACCAGGACGAGGACGACCAGCACCCGCCTCCGCCTCCGCCTCACCATTTTAAGCCTGCCAATAAAATTACCAAACTCCCTCCGCCTCCCACTCTGCACAATCAAAGTGCGGCTGGGGCTGGTGCTGGTGGTCAAAGTGCCCCTTTTGATCCTCGCCTGAGTGGTCACGACTTATCTGCCCCCGTCACACACCCTTCCCAAGCCCATCATTACCCTCCACCGCTACAACATCGTTCTACATTTTCCGACTCGGTGGACGATCTCCAGCAGCAAATTGCATCCCCCGCTGCTGCTGCCCACGCCCACGCCCAAGCACAGGCTCAGGCTCAAGCTCAGGCACAGGCTCAATTGCCAGCCCATGGTCTTGGACTCGGTCGGCACCAGAAGCACTCGTCTCACCACAACCACCCCGCCTTACCCCACCCTTTCTCACAGCAACCGCCCGTTGCACCCCTTCAAAGCAACCAGCAGCAGCAACCTCCGCCGCCGCAGCCCGAACAGAAACGCTCGGCGCGTAAGATTATCAAGGGGATTTTTACTAGCTCTTCCAGCAAGGAAAATCATAATCAACAGCAGCAGCAGCAACAACAACAACAGCAGGCCGGCCACTACGATAACACCTCTGGCCTTGCTCGCCGACCGTCGAAAAGGGTTAGCAATACGCCAAATTACCGCTACTCTCTGACGCAGCAGGTGTCGCAGCTCTCTATCGACCAAGACCCGCACCAGCCAACCGATTGGCAGCAGCAACATCACTCGCCGCATCCCCTTCACGGCCAGGCCCCTCCCCCTCTTGCTGGCGTTGGGGAACTCGACGAGGAGTTTGTCGCTCGCGGTCCTGATATCCACCCCCATCATATCAAGACTCTATCGAATCCCCTCAACACCACCATTCGCCAGGTCCATCCCGACATCGAAGCGCACTCACCCTATCCGGGCGAGGAATTGCAGTTGCAGCCACAGCACCACCACCACCACCAGCAGCAACTGCATTCGCTGCCGCCGCACCAGCATCCCGGCATTATTCCCCAGTTCCAGCTGCAGCAAGATCCTAACCAGCAGCACGTCCAGGGCAATATCGACCCGCTACAGCAGTTTTCCTATCCTTCTTCGCCCCAGGTCCAGTACCAGCCTGGCTTACCCCAGCTGCAAACCGGCCATCTTCCGAACCCTCTTCAGCATAATCCCGAAACCTGTTCTCAGGTATCGCGAGAGTCTCCTATTGCCGAAGCAGCCCCGGCCTCTTCTCACTTCCAGCCTTCCCAGATTTCACCAGCTGCCACTTTCGCTTCCCAATCTGGCCAGGAAAGTCCCCTTCCGCCCCTGGTAGCCGAAACCCAGCAAGACGGTGCCCACGACCAATCTATGGCACCGCCCCCTTCCGGAGCGCAACAACCACGCCGTTCGCAAGAAGTCGACAGAGGGCAGCCCGGTGCTCCTCCGCCCTCGTACAGACACGGCCAGGTAATGCCTCCCCCACCTGCGGGAGCACAGCAAAACCAGCCGTTTAGAGGTACGGGCGGACAAGACAGAATGCCCTACGACGGTTCTACCGGCGACCAGGGCCGCAATAGCCCCCAGCCCGAGCGTGAAGACCCCGAGAAAGCGTTTAGGGAATTGTGTACGTTGACTAGACCTACGATCCTTTTGCGAAAGGTTTTTCCTATGATTTTGATATCCCTCCGTCACCTCTAATGACGGTTCGGCTGCTTTCCATGCTACTGTAAACTCTCGTGTAATCGATCCCCCTCTTGACTAACAAAATTCTTATCATAGTGGTCAAGTACAAGAATGTCAAGCGGCTGTACTTCGACAACAAGGCGCAAATAGAGCAAATGACAGGCCAGATCGAGCACTTGCAGAACGCCATCGCCAACCAAAGGATATCTCAATCCCGAACCGCTCTCGATGACAGCGAGTACGCGACACGATTCAACAGGCTCAATGGCGCGATCAACAACCTTTCCTTCAACATCCGCAAAGATTGGCAAATGGTTCCTCGCTGGCTTGACCGCTACGTCAGCCAGGATGCCCTCCAGACTGGCAAGCAGGAAATGACAGCGGTGGGCAGAGCGGTCATTACGCGATGGATCGTCGAGGAGGTGTTCAACAGGTGTTTCCATCCCGGCTTGGATCCCGTGCTGAGCCGGCAGCTTAAGGAGATCGAGCTGAATATTAGGCGCAACTCGTACACGCTGAACAGCCAAGAGGAGTACGATGCGCTGACGGCCAAGATCGTCAGCTGGAGGATGGCTACGCTGGATGGACTCGCGAGGGAGCTCAACTCGCCGGAGAGCGCCGAACACCGCGCTGAGTTCACCCGTAGGGTCACGTCGACCTTGCTGAGCACGCTCATGCAGTACCTCAATGATCCGCCGCCGGCCGGTGTCGATGGAAGCGCGTCGATGATCATGGAGTTGGCTGTGGGCATCGCTGCGAACCTTCCCATGGAGAGCCGTGATGTGGTTATTCGATACCCGCTACCTGGAGATCCGTTGGACCCTTCGTTCATGGAGGTTGAGAAGCAAGGCCTACCTTCTCTGGAGGGCCTCGAGGCTGGGGATGATGAGGACGATGATGACAGTGGTGATCCCAATGAGAAGTCTTCCTCGAAGGATCGTCACGCGGAGAGGAGCCGGACGGGTACGTATTCCGCAGGCACAGTCAACGGGGATCTCTTATATACGCCAGAACGTGCAACTGACTTGCTTTACTTTCTTTCTACAGGACCCTCTAAGGATGCGAATAGAGTCCGGCTTGCAGGGTTCGTCGCCTTGGAAGTAAGGGGCAGACAGGTGCTTATCAAAGCTCCCGTCTGGACTCTCGGTTGAAGACTTCGAAGCAGCTTAGAACATCTACGACGATAGGTATCCTTGGATAACCTTGGCTACGGTAGACCGTTTTATGTCTCGACTTGAATGAAGTACTTAGGGAAATAAAAGAGTAGTTCGGTTTGGGAGGACATGGGCGGAAAGAGAGGGGGGCGAGGATGGGATATTTTTGTTTGGCCCCAGCTGTAGGCAATCTGATTACGTCTCTTTGGTCTCTTTGGTATGAAAATGAAATGAAGGCAGTGGTTGCAACGAAACACCTCCGTTGAACTACTTGTTTTATACCTGTTTAATCTAGGGAGCAAGGAGTCGGTATTGTGTTTCCTGCTGGTGTGGTCTCAGCGGTTTCTGGATTCACACCTGTCTATATTTAGATGAGAGGAGGGGCAGTTTTTGTGAGACTTTTTTGGGCCTGATGAGGGGTAGCTGGGCTTAATGACATGTCAATTGGCGGGGTTGCTTGTGAGGCGGATACAGATACTGAGGCAGATTGAGGTCGAAACTGGTGCTGCACGGTAGTCAAACGACTTGCCAGGGTCAAACTGGAAGATGAAAACGATGAAGGAATGATACCAACGAACTTAATTATTTTTATTAGGATTGAGGCGGCATTGTTCTTTGTTCTCTTGTTGAAATGAAGCCTTCAGGGGAATGAAAAGCTACGATGATTATCGAAGGAAGGCACGGTTTGCCAGAGAGTTCTACATCACAGTGTTATCTAGGAAACAATACAGTGTACTACCCCGCCAAACATCCCACCAAAAGATTCTCCAAGGCTGAACAGAGGACGAGGCTGAGAGATCGCCCCTCCTCCAACGCTCGACGTCCTCGACAAACCAAATACTCTGTCCCATATCAAATTCCCTTCTAGCTCAGCAGTGACCCCAATCCCCCCCTTTACAAATGGCCGACCACCCGCCCTCTCACCCCGCTCATCTCGAGCCCTCCAAACTCGGCACGAAAGAATAGTAAAAATCCCCTCCTCCCCAGAAGGAAAAAAAAAACGGGCCAACGTTCACCGGCTAACTCCCCCCATACGAACTCAAAGCTGGGACGCCCTCTACTCCAACGAACTAACCAACCACGCCCTCAACCCCTCCGACACCGGCACAGTCTGGTTCGACGACTCCGACGCCGAGCAAAAACTCCTCGACTTCCTCCCCACAATCTCCCCCGCCCTCTCCCCTGAAACAACCTCCCTTCTCGACCTAGGCTGCGGCAACGGAAGTCTCCTCTTCGCCCTCCGAAGGGAAGGGTGGTCCGGTCCCGCCCTGGGGATCGATTACTCCGCCAACAGCATCTCTCTCGCGCGGCGCATCGAGGAGGCCGAAAGAGCAGAGGAGGAGGAGGGTCCTGCTACGCGGTTTCAGACGTGGGATCTTCTCCGCGGGGATTTGGGGGACGTTTTGTCGGGGGAGCAGAGGGG